>JBBPJJ010000183.1:0-30498 GCA_038088635.1 Veloboletus limbatus
CCTCATCCCCTCCTCGTGCATTCCCTCGGCCTAACCCGAGCCCTCCTATACCGACCTCGCCTTTCCGGCTCCCCTTGACTCACTCAACATGAGTCATCGCCCCTGTCTCTGACTCATTATTGAGTCCGCCTTCCTTTCTCAATACTTCTTTGATCTTCCTTTCCTTTCATAGAATACCCTTAGCCCTATGCTCTCACGCGCATAGCCTCAGCTTCTCTTCTCGCACAGCCTACTTCCTGTGCTTTCCTTTCTTAGTCTCTTCTCTCCGTCTCCTTCGTATTCTATGACATTCCTTCGCACAGCCCATGACCGGTGCTGTTCTCATTCCACACAGCCCTTGACTGGTGCTGTTCTCTTCCCCCTTTCTTGACATGGTCCGTGCCCCTTACCCTACGATATATAAACCCTAGTAGCACGTACCATGTTCTCTATTCTTGATCTCCCTGGACTTCCCCTTAGACCCTAGTCCCTAGGCTTCCACCTAGTTCCTAGATCTACCCCTAGTCCTTGTACTCCTTGCAATCCTAGCCTCCCTTTGCTGATTCCGCGCTCGACCCGGTATACGATTCCTTGGCTGGCACTACTCGTGTGCAGCCTACGTCTTCACGTACACCATCGACGGCATCGGCCAAGGCTTCCCTTGTCCTAGCACTCACCAGGGCTACGTGTGAGCTTACCCAAGCCCACACGTAACAGTTTCCATTGCAGAAAGGCTGGATACTCAGCAGAGAATTGTGATACTTATCCAAAAGCCCCTGCTCCCTCTTGTCCATGTTCTCATGTCCAGCAAACTCAGAAGACCATGATTGAGTTGGAGGATGATAAAGAAACACCACCAACTACCAAAAGGATTACTGTCTCTATGCCAAAGAAGGATTTTTGATGAAGGAGCCTTGGTCAATGCAAGTCCCTCTTAGTTCTTTTCATTGTGCCAATGTACTTGTATCCACATTGTCTAAGGAATTGATGCTTGTTCCCCTAGAAATCATTGTTCCTTGATGCACACTGCAAACCATTGAAACTAAAGCCTTGATCAATAGTAGAGCATATGTCTCCTGCATTGACTGGGGATTTGTCAAAAGACATCACCTCCCAACCACTCACCCCAGCCACATTACCAATCTCAATGAGGAACCAACATTCAAAGGAGGAGTACACTTCACTAAAACACTTTTTGTTCATATCAATGAACTCACTCACAAGATGCTCTTCTATGTCATGAATTGCAGGCATTAGAATGTCATTCTAGGTCTCCCTTGGCTCAAGAAAATCAACCCTTCCATCAATTGGTCAATACAAACCCTCTCTCTTGATGAAGCTACTGACCAGTCCAAAGAGTTGACCACCCTCCATAATGACAATGTTTGCCTCAAGTATGCCAAATATCAACAGTATCAACCAAGAGATGATCCACCCCCTGGCCACATCGACATCAGCTCCATACATGACCCCAGATGATACAACTATCTGGAGTTCAAATCCAAACAACAATATCTTGCATGAGCCAATGACAACCACATCATCTACCACATCCTCTGAGTCAGTCATCATCTTATCCCTAAGGGAGATCCCCATATTGCCAAGTCGACCACTGCTACTCAACTCACCATAGCTTCTGAATGAAACAAACCCAAAGTCCAGCTTCTCCTAGAATATGCCAACTTTGCCTCAGTCTTCTCAAAGGAAGCTACAGATCATGTTCCTCCATCACGAGATCAATCTCACAGAATCTTTCATCCCAAAGATTGGCAAATTATATCCCCTCACCCCAGCAGAACAAAAAGCAATGGAAGACTTCCTTGATGAAAATCTCAAAGCTGGGAAAATCAACCCTTCAAATTCCCCTCAAGCATCTCTTTTCTTCTTCATCAAGAAAAAGGATGGAGGACTTTGCCCATGTCAAGACTACTGCTACCTTAATGAACATACTGTTTGTAACGCCTATCCTCTCCCTTTTATTTCTGACCTTGTCGACAGGCTTAAGAATGCCAAGGTTTTCACCAAGTTTGATGTTTGCTGGGGATATAACATTGTTCATATCAAAGATGGACATCAATGGAAAGTGGTATTCCTTATCCATAAAGGTCTCTTCAAATCTATGGTCATGTGATTCAGCATGACTAACTCTCCCACCACTTTTCAATGCTTTATGAGTGACACTCCTTCTGTGATATGATAGCTGAAGGGTTGTTGGTAATTTACATGGATGACCTCTTAATCTATTTGCCTGACCAGAAGACTAATGAGGAGCACACTCAGTGAGTTCTTCAATGAATGCAAGAATTGGACTTACACCTCAAGCTAGAGAAATGCAAGTTCACTGTCACCAATGTGGAGTATCTCAGCTTGATCATCAAGCCAGGACAACTCACTATGAACCCTGTCAAGTTAGATGGCATTACTTCCTGTCCCACTCCATCTTCCTTTCACGATGTCCATTCCTTCCAAGGGTTCAGTCTTTTGAAATGTTAAAGTCTCTCTTTTTTGCCAGGCCTATTCTCTGCCTTCCCAATTTCACTTTCCTTTTCGCCATTGCCACTGATGCTTCTAAATACGCCTTTGGAGCCATTCTCTTACAAACTGATGTCAACAGAGAGTGGCACCCCTGTTCCTATCTCCCTCAGTCTTTTACCCCTGCAGAGCACAATAATGACATCCATGATTGAGAACTTCTTGCCATCATCCATGCCCTCAAAGAGTGGCAACATTACTTGTACATGGCTCCCCACACCCCATTCATGTCTTTACTGACCACAAAAACTTTACCTACTTCTGCCAAGCACAAAATGTGAATTTCTGGAAAGCTTGTTGGCTCTTGAACTTGGCTGATTTTGACCTCTGTATCATCCATGTTCCTAGTCCCTGTCTTGCCACCTCAGATGCTCTCTCCCACCATCCTGACCACTCCTCCTCCTCCTCTGACTGACAATGAAGGAGTTATGCTTCTCCCTCCTTTCCTCTTTGTCAATCTTATTGATGCCATATTCCATCATCATATTACTGCCCACTCCATGTTGGATTCCTTCATCTTCCAAGGCTTGCAGGCCCTGGATGGTATTGTTTCCCCCACTTTCTGATCATGCCTTTCAGACTGGCAGTATGCCAATAGCATCCTCACTTATCATGGTTGCATTTATGTCCCTCCTGATGGTGATCTCCATTGTTCAATTCTTTGTCACTGCCATGACCACAAAACTGTGGGTCACCCTGGCTACTTAAAGCCTTGTCAGCTTGTTACTGCCAAGTTTTGGTAGCCTGGCCTGGCACATTTTATTTGGCAGTATGTTGATAGTTGCAATGTTTGCCAACAGGCAAAGACCAATACTCATCCCTCTGTACCTTTCCTTACACCTATCCATTCTTTATGTACACGTCCTTTCCAACAGGTTTCCTGCAACCTCATCATGGACCTTCCTCCTTCTTCTGGCTTTGACTCTCTCTTGATCATGGTCAACCACAGGCTTACAAAGAGGGTGATTCTCTGTTCCACCACCAAATCTGTCACTGCCCAGGACATTGCCCACTTCTTTTTCCTCTATGTGTAAACTCAGTTTGGCCTTTATGACAAGATTATCTCTGACCAAGGTCCTCAGTTTGCTTCAACTTTTATAAAAGAACTTTGATATCTTCTCAATTACTCCCTTACCCTCTTGACAGCATACCACCACAAACTGATGGCAAGACTAAACAAGTTGACCAGGAAATCTGTTATGTTTCTCTCCTTTTCCTTGCCTTTTCCATGGTTTACGCCTAATCTAGGTGCACATTCTTGTCCTCAGTGCAACCCAAGTTTTCCTCACCTCACCTGGTCCTCACTTCTTTGGTGATTCCCAGCTCTTTCTTGCCTTGCCTCCTCTTCTATCTCTGACTCATTCAACATGAGTCATTCCCTTATCTCCAACTCATCTATTGAGTCTTCTCTTCTTGTCTTCTCTTCCATTCTGACACTGCCTTCTTATCTCTGACTCTTTATGAGTTATTCCTAGTTCATACCCTTTGCCCTGTGCTTCTATCTGCATAGTGTTCTTATCTCTGACTCACTATGAGTCACTCTTACCCTAGACCCTGCATAGCCCTTCATCTATGCAGTACTCCTTCTCATTTCATATCTTAGTCATTCTCCTTTTCCTGGCATTGCCTATCACTGGTGCAGTCCTCTTTCTTGCTTTCTCATATTGGTCTGTGCACACTCTGCTCAAGTATATAAACACTTATAGCACATACCTGTACCTTAGTCTTGTTCTACACAATACTTCCTCTCAGGAATCCCCTCCTGGGTTGTAACCTTGTTCCTGCGACAAAAAAAATGCATCCAATCACTGCTCAAGTACATACATGAAACTGGAAGACTGGCAAAAACCTTTGGTCCCCTCAACTCATGACCAATACAGCTACGCCCAAAACCCTACCTTAGACATAAAAACTATTGCACAGTTTGTACCCATGCGTTCATGACCCACCAAGTGGTCATCCCTATATATTTCACTCCATGGCCTCACATAGGCCCCGCTCATTCTTGAGCAGTTACCATACAATACAAATACATATGGATGAGAGCACAAAGGAGTAGATAAATGCATGTACTGTCTAACATAGGTCTAACGCCCTACAGGACAATAAACTTGGAAAGGAAAAAAAAAAAAACCTTGTTCCTCCTGACCCTGCTTACTCCTTGAGCATACTCCCAGTTGCTAGTCAATGTCCCTGTCTTCATGGACTTTGCTCCTTCATCATCTCTGATAATCCTGTCACCCTCACACATTCTGGTTTCCCAAGAGGCATTTTCCAATTGCAAGATCATCCTCACCTCTGGGCACCATTCCTTGTGGAGATCCAGACAACCTTCATCGGTCTAGATTGTGAAGAACCCTGAGTCCCATCCTTGCCTTAGTATTTCTCTTGAGTCTGCCTTCTTCCTTGCTGCTCAATACTCTCCTTGCTCTTCCTTATCATATTCCTTTGCCTTTAGACAAGGCCCCTACCTCAGTTGTCCACCGACTACCCTCATTCCTATGCCTAGTGCATCCATGTGCCTTCCTATCAGGCACTTCATCCTCCACATGCTCATAAGCTCCCTATATGTGTACTCTAGCTTCCTTTCCTTCCAAATGTTACATCTAGCTTAGTATCCTAGTGTACCATTGCTTCTCTCTCTCCCTCTCATCCTTTGGTATGTACCAGCTTGTAGATACACAGTCCACTTCCTAAGTTTCCCCTCTCACTCCCCTTTGTATCTCTAGGTTTGTACAACCCTTAGTTTACATGCAATTCCACCCTTACTTTCTTGCCCTATTGGGCATCCTAGCTTTTGCTTCTTGGCACTTTCCTAGTGCATCCCTGTCCTAGCCCTTGTCCTTGGCCTAGTAGAAGTTCCCCATTGCATCCCACATGCGAGTCTTCCAGGTCCACATATAACAAAATATTTACCTCCACATCTTTTATGGGAATAATTACACTTCCTAGCCTATGCTAATCCCACATGCAGAATTTGCCTACAATCACCACCCAGATTCCATTACCAATCAATCTCTATTTTACCTCATGATGTGCTATGAACCCTGTGCCCTTCCCTCAGTAATTGCTGAATCTCCCATTCCAGCAATTGAAACCCATTTCAAATCTCTCATTGTTGTCTGTAATGAAGGCCTTGCCACCCATGAACTTGCCAGACAAGTAATGGCTTCAGTAAACCTTCTCACCATTTGGCAAAAGAGACAAACTCTGGCTAGAGGTTTGAAATTTTAAATGACACATTGATAACCCAAAGTTCTTTCCAAAATGTTGTTATTCCATCAGCTGAGAATTTGACTCATCTTTGATTAGAGCACCACTTGATTGAGGGCTGGCAAGAAAACAAATGAGTGGGAAAAAAAATTTGTTTGACACTTGGATTCACTGTATATGTAGACAAGAGCGAGAAGCTTCCACTATACTTTATTGGCTATGCAAAGAAGCCATGTTGTTTCAATAGCAAACCACCACAGACTGCTGGCTTTAACCATCGAAGCAAAAAAAAAGCATGGATGACGAGTGAACTTGTGGAAGATTAAGAACTTATCTCTGATGTCACCAACTTCAAGTTGATCTGTGGAACATACAGATGGGTCAAGGCATTTGATGTCAAGATGAGTGTTGAGCAATGTTATATCTGCCTTCTCATTGACAATTTCATGGGTCACAAGATCTCCTTTACTCTATGCAATATTCAAATCATCTTTTTTGAGCCTAATCTCACATCATTTGTTCAACCTCCTGATGCTGGCATTATTTGAGGCTTCAAGGCTCACTACCATCACCAATTTTGTCTCCATGCAATTGATCTTGATGAAGCCAACCATAGCAACATTTGGAAAACTACACTACATGAGGCCATGATAATGGCAACCCAGGCTTGGAATGCTGTCATGTCTTCGACTATCCAGCATTGTCAAAATCACACTGGAATCCAGTCAGCTACTGGCCCATTATCTCATCCAGCTCAGGCTAATCCCGGCACATGAGCAATTATTTGCCAATTTGCTGTGAGTGACATGATACTGCCACTTGCAAAGATGGCATTGCAAACACATCTTTTTGATCACTATGTTGCATCCGACTGGCATCTAGCCCTCAAAGCTGTTATAGATGCCGAAGGAGACACAATAAGCTGCCAAAGTGATCAAGAAGCTTACATCAGCCACATGCAAATGGGCTGGTCTCATAGTCAAAGTCACTCTTCCCCCAGTAAAAGCAGCCCAACTTGAAGCTCTCAAACAAGACTTAGGCAAATCAGTAATAATCCTGAAAGAAAAAAACCACATTTTCAGCCAGCCTCCATTCATTGGTGAATTGCTGGACCCAATGGAGGAGAAAGAAAGCCTTGACAGTGAGGCAGGAGAATTCAGGGATGATATGGCAAGTCTACGAGCAGGTAGAACAGACGGACGAACCCAACTTACTTGGACCATCACCACCACCTCCAAGTGACAGACGGCGACCTATAGGACCCGTTAACCTGCCCCGTCGACAAGGAAGACTCAAGTCAAATGCTACAAAAGCGTATCAGTACCTATGCAAAAGATGCTGCACTTACTGTGTCGAACGATCACATCAAGGCTGAAGCAGGAGAATCGGACATGGTATACATGTTGTACATGACCTATAGGATGTGTTAGTACAGTTCTAGGGCGCGAAACGGCAAGCTGAAGCCACCATGGATGATCGCGCGCACTATATGGACACTGTTGAATGCGCTGTTACTCAGCTGCCTTCACTCCTATTTCTATTCTATTTCTTTACTTAGAGTAGCTTATATAATCATACATCACATATCACTATATAAGATTCGAACTCAACGTCTGAGTTCTAATAACACTTGTTCTACAACCACCATCATCTGCCTCAACACTGTTTAGCCTCAACACCTCAACAATGTGAGTAACCTAAATCACCTCCGCGTTCTGTGTTGTCAAATAGGTTATGAGCCCCGCTAACACAAAGGGAGTGTGAACAATCGCTGCACCTGGAGCTGCTAAGTGACTCACCTGAAGGCTGTTGCTATGTCATTATACACGATGTGCAATGAGCTCGGCGATAAGGCCAACATGCCAGCGTCGTTCAACAATGCGGCATGAAGATGATGGCTGCGCATTATATGCTGCAACCAGGGAGCGCCTAAGGTGAAACCTTGTCATCGTTCCTTCTGGAACCTTTGACATTTCATCGTACTAATCGTTTTGACCCTAGACTATGTCTTCATCTACCGTTACCAACTACCAAATCTCCGTATTCACTGGTACCAACTACAGCACGTGGTGGCCCAGGATGGAGAGTGTTACGTGTGGACCGGGTAGGTTCGCACGTAGCCGCAAGGTGACTAGGACTAGGAGGACTAGGGCTTGAGGAAGGCTTCGTTATAGAGAGGCCTTTACTGAGACTGAGGGACTCGGGTACCGAAGTCGACGAACTGAGAGACAAGACTAAAGCGTAGAATTGCGGAGCTCGAAGTTAAGAGTACATGATCGTGCTATGTGGGTTTTATAGTACTGGGTGTGAAGCACGGACCATGTACACGAAAGGAAAAAGACAGAAAAGGACAGATGTAAAGAATAACATGGAATACGATAGAAACGGAAAGAACCCTGTTGAAGGGCGGAGATTAATGAGGCTATGTTCTGACTCAGTTAGGTGAGTCATGGAAAGGCCGAAGCATCGGAGAGAAAGAATTGGATGTAATCATGATGACGATGGAAAGGTGAAACCGTGGTTTACCGTGAAGGAGTCATCAAGATGAAAAATATGAAAAAGGAACAAAGAAACTAAGATGAATGAGATGAAACGTAACACCTAGTCCCTAGACCTACCCCTAGTCCTTGTACCCTTTGCAATCCTAGCCTCCTTCGCTGATTCCGCGCTCGACCTGGTATACGACTCCTTTAACTGGCACTATACGTGTGCAGTCTACGTCTCCGCGTACACCATCGACGGCATCGGCCAAGGCTCCCCTTGTCCTAGATCTTACCAGGGCTACGTGCAAGCTTACCAAAGCCCACACATAACACACTCATAGAAGTGCTCAACAATACCAAGGCCAGGGTGGACCTCCTGCATTTTCATAGCCAAAGGAGGCTTTTGCGTTCGCCCATCAGCTCAACATCCACTTGTCCTGCAAGACAATGCAGTCGATCGACACGGCTCTCCCACTCCTCCAACGGCTTAACTTCTCATTGCCTCCACCTCCATCATCTCTTGTCTCATCCACTTCCGTCGCTGCGACACCAATCATCGCACTTCCTCCATCGGCACCCATCATGCCTTCTGCCCCTCTCCTCCTCTGTTCCTGGTGTAGTACAACTGCATATTCACTGAGGAAGACCTTGATGAGGGCAAAACCTGGGACATAGATGACATCATCAACATCTACGGCTCCGAAGTCAATGACTTTATGGAAGCAAGGTTTGTTGCTAATCCGATGATCACTACCACACACTCCTCACCCTCCGCTTCTGACACAGCATCGAGTAGAGTAGAGGATGTATATAGTGTACCAAATGCAATGGACATTGTGTGCACGCATGGCTCTGATGCTAAGTGTGATCACTGTGAGCACAAACTTTGGATCCTCAATTCGGGTGCTTCAATGCACTTTACTCCAGATGGGTCTGACTTCAGCGATTACACATCACTTGGAAAGAATAAAATTCCTATTTCGACTGCCTCTGGTCACATATACGTTGTAGGAACAGGCAACTGCAAACTGCAGTGGAAAGATGTGCAAGACAAAGTGTGCAACCTGACCTTATTTGATGTGGGACATATCCCCAACTTAGGAGTTCAAATGGGCCAAATACTTCGTGCTGGTGCCAAGGTTAGAGGAAATGCAGAGTCCATTGACATGTTATTCAGTGATGACACGATTCTTGCGTCCTTCAAACCAGGCCGCATGGGGCAGAATATGTATACCCTGGAGAACCTATCTGGTTGTCACCATTCAACAATGACTCCTGACTTTGATACCATGCACAAACGAATAGGACATCCTTCCAAGGATGTGATGAAACATGCTGTGAAACACACGCACAATTTCTCTTCACTTAAGATACTGAAGGATGACAAGACCTGCAAAGGTTGTGCAGAGGGTAAAACCCCTGCTTGCACTTTCCACCCGGATCTCAGGAGAGCCAAAGCGCCCTTCGAGCTTATTCATTTGGACGTTAAGTCCTTCCCCATCGCATTGTACCATGAATATCAGTACATAATCACATTCTTCGATGACTACACAGCATATGGGTGGAGCGCATTATTGCGCACCAAGGATAACGCCTTACAGGCAACCAAGCACTTTTTAGGGATGGTGTCCACCCAATTCAACGCTACTGTCAAAGGATGGATGTCTGATGCAGGAGGAGAGTACAAGTCCAAAGCTTTTGATGAGCTGCTTCCCTCTCAGAGGATACGCATCTACCAGAGTGCCCCATATGTTCCCCAACAGAATGGTTGCGCTGAGCGCTTTATGCACACCATTATAGACAAGTCAGAATTGATGCACCTTGACTGTTGCACACCCGAATCTTGGTGGGAATTCAGTTGGAGCCACGCTGTCCATGTATACAACAGACACCATTTCACAGACATAACTGGTGCACTCCGTTTGAGATTCTCAATGGGGAGGCTCCTGATATTGGCCATCTCTGCATCTTTGGTTGCGAAGTCAGATGTTCGCACCAATCAGCTGACCCCTAAATCAGAACCAATGGTGTACCTAGGCATTGCACCTGGTAATGAATGGAACTATCTATTGATGCACCGTCCCCAAAATGTCATTTTCACATTGCCACAAGCGCTCTTTAATGAGCAGCTGTTTCCATTATGTATGAAACCTTCATGTCCACAGACAGAGGCCATCCCCGAGCAACAGGTCGAGATTCCACTCCCTGATATGCCAGATGACCTTGATGACTTCCATCCTCATCCAGACTCTCCTGAACCACTCCATGCACCTCCACCGTGTACTCCTTCGTCAGTTGCACCACCGTCGCCTCCTAGGCAACCCAAAAAGGGCAAAGCCCCTGGACACCGCCCTGTGCCTGCACCCCCTACTGTTCCTCCTGCTCCTCGCCACTCTACGTGCGAACAGCATGTACCTCACTGCCCAGGAAACATCTATGGGGATGATCATCATCCTCTTGATCAGGAAAAAGATGCAGAGCATACTTGGCACGATTTGGACCATGCTGGTGCACCTCCTCAACAAGAAGTTCCTGGGACTTTTCCCAATGAGCACCTCCCTGACATTCCCCTCCCAGAAAATGTCAATCTCTCCAAAGAGGAGATTGAGCGCATCATCAGGGAAGGGGGAGGAGTGCTCACTTCTTATCTCTTGGGAAACGCGATCAGGCTAGATGCTGCAGATCATCTAAGCCTATACGTGATTGGACTTTCAAGAATATCCACAAACTGCTACCCACACAGCAACAGGAGTGGAAAAATGCTTGTCGCGAGGAACTCGAGGTCCTTACCAAATGAGAAGTTTTCAAACTGGTTGATCATGTTAAAGATTGTAAAGTCATCAAAAACCATTGGGTATTTGATGTCAAACCCGATGGTAGAAAACATGCAAGCCTTGTCGCAAAAGGTTTCTCACAGGTTGAGGGCTTATACTTCAACCAAATCTTTTCTTCTGTCATGCGATACGAAACAGTGCACTTAATGCTTGCACTTGCAGCACTCAAAAACTGGCACATGGAAGCCATCGATGTTCGCGCCGCCTATTTATATGGTGCACTCAACGAAGAGATCTACATGGAACAACCTGAGGGTTTCAAAATCCCTGGTACTGAGACCAAAGTATTGCACCTCAAAAGGCCCTCTATGGTTTAAAGCAGGCTGGTCTCACCTGGTGAAAAGCCCTTAATGAGTCCTTGAAAGAACTTGGTTTTGAAAGGATCAAATCTGATCCCGGTATCTTTCTCTATAAGAGAAAAGGCTCCCTTATGGTTATAGCCATAATCTATGTAGATGATGCTGTTTTCTGCGGTCCCTCGAAGGGGATCATTAATGAGGTTAAAGTGCACTTCATGTGCAAATGGGAATGTTGCGATCTTGGCAAAGCCAAAGAGGTTCTGCACATGAACATCAAACGCTCCGATCATAAAATCTTTATTGATCAAAAAGAATATCTACAAAAGATCATTGAGCAATTTGATCTGCAGAATGCCAAGTCAACACAGACTCCCTTGCCTCAAGGGTATTATCCCCTTAAAAATGAAGCACCTGTCGATCCCAAACTTCGTCAGAAGTTCCAAACCATAATTGGTTCCATGATTTATATCATGATACAAACTCACTGATATTGCCTATGCTGTCACCACAATGGCGCATCACGTGGCCAACCCAACTGAGGAACACTCATCAAAAGTGCTGTATATCTGTCGCTACCTCTTGGGTACACCTAAAGCAGCCTTATGTTTTGATGGCACCAAAAATGAAGGCATTATCACCTATGCCGATGCAGAGATTGGGTACTCCAGTTGCTCGAGGAGAGCAAAGTGGGCATTGGCCTTCAAAAATGTCTGAGCCAGATGGTTGTTTTCAAGGAATGTGAGGGCCATAAGTCCTTTAAATTCTGCATATGCAGATGTGAGAGAGGGTATGTCATAGGCTGCTTTGAGGGCATCCCAAAGTGCTGATACAGTTGCAGTTGAATACTCAGCAAAGTGAGAGGTGATATGTTGGTCAATTTTCAAATGTATTGCTCTGAGCACTTTGTCATTGTTCTTGTTCCACTCAAGTCTTTTGGAGTCAAGGGTTTCCTGCTCGGCAGGGGTGAGGATTACTTGGACTCAAGTTCCATCGATAATGGTGGTGGAGTGAGATAGGCAAAAGCAAGTCATCTTTTGGTAAACATCCACAAAATGAAGATAGGCATCCATTTGCTGGGCCCATCTCTTGTAGTTCGGTCCAATGAAAACTGGGAGTTCTTTAAGAGAGGAGGACATAGTGATATGCTGGATGAGGAATTGTTAGCTCTGGCTTGCAGAGGGGAGCAGAAAAAATCACATCACAAGAACAAAAAACAGAGCCAGACATCAGGTGAGACAGAGTCTCCCTATGTCTGTTGTCTCAAAGATGAGGTCACCGAGCATTCCCACATTATTGATGACTTGTCTGTTTCCAGACGGATTGGTTGTTGACCTCAAGAGAAGTGTTTCCACATTGTCTCCAGTCATCTGGGAAGAGAAATACAGGCAAATCTTACATACATGTACCTTGGAGATGATGGTGTAAGTTGAGGATCAAGAGTGATTCAGAATGAGCTACTTGTATTCATACTCTGAGACGACTTATATAGTGTACAAGTCTTGAGTATGACTAAGCTTATTACCAAGCATATAGTGGTAACTACTTTATCCTTCAACAAAGGAGCTTGTCAGAGGAGTAGGCTTCAGTGAATATGGAGACACTGGATGCGTTGTGAGTGATAGCAGCAACATGATCACCATCTGTGATCACCTCGCTAACTGAGGCTTGGCTGATACCTGCAGAGGTACCAGTGACTATTGGCACACATGAATTAGAGACTGTGAGTGCTATCCAGAACAGCCCCACTCACTGAGCCAGATCCGAGAAACTGACATTTTGATATGACTTGTGAGGAAGATGTCACTCATTTTTGATCCAGCGCAAGGTGGGCATTTATCTACTCCTGGTGCTATAGCACAATCATTCATCTTTACTTTCTTGATGTCCCTAGTATCGTGGACATGTGATATACATATGCTTTCTGCTGACCCATGCCAATTTGGCTGGACTCAGCTAATAACTCGTAGTAAGTGTAGCTCATCAAATGATCAATATGATGTGCTGATCAGTGCTCAGCGGTACTTATGCTGGCCCATTGGCCGCTTTAATATTGTTAGAGGAACCTCAAGGCCTCACCTAGATAGGTGGCACAATGATGTGACAATACACATAGCTCCCAGCTGGCAGTTCATCCAACTCGGAGGCCATGCCATAACAGATACCAACTCAATCTCCAATTATTCATCACCTCAGCGACTCAACTTGCGGACCTTCGGCAAAGTCAACAACATGACACAAAACAAGTATATGAAAGATCCATTTTACCCATGGTGCCATTGGTAAGAGGTGGGTGTGTTTCAGCTGGCCTTGAATGCACTGACAGCCATTAGTCCCAAAGAACACCTGACTCGGCAATATGGCTTAGCATTCTCCCGATTAGTGATGGCTGTGTCTGGTTCTGAATGTCAGTTCGAACTGACCTTTCCTGAACTTAATGTTGGGTTCAGTTCACATTCACCTCAGTCTGAACTTTTCCAGTTGCATTCAAATGCGTTCAAACCTGATGATTGTGTCCGCTTCTTAGCTATTCCCTTATCTTCAAGCTCTAACCAGTCATTATTTGAAGAACTGCATAGCCATGGTGTGAACCTTTGCTGTGCTGCAGGATTGCATGCTGGCACCTCCCTAGTGATGTTGTGCAGTGGTGGGGAGTAGGCTACTTTCATTAATGTACACATACTATGATTGTTAGCTGAAAACTGTTGTTTACAGCAACACTCAAACTAGTATCCAATGCTCTCTTGCATGGCACGTGACTACCTATCATCAGCAAAAGTGGCACGATTTAGCTAGACATAGCAAGACCTAACTAGACTGTACTATGACTGCCTGCCTTGGCACTGCTTGTTGGGAACCATACTTTCTTGCAATCGCACCAATGTCTTGCAAGCATCGCATGATTGTGCTAGCTCGAAGTATAAATCTTGTCCTAGCAAGACCTTGCTAGGGCCTGCTAGATCTTGTATGTATTACATACAGCACACTTGGATCCCACTTCTTGCTAGCGTCTGTTTTGCCTGCCAGGTCACACAAGTTCTAGTATGACACCAAAGCACTGTCAAATCCACATAACTCCAGAACACAAGAACCCGGAACATTGGTGTTACGTGTGGACCAGGTAGGTTCACGCATAGCCCGCAGAAGCGAAGTCACAGACAATGGCTTTGGTGGCAGAGGACTAGGGGATGAGAAAGGTGCTGACAAAGAGGCCTTGCTAGGTCGAGGACAGAGGACAAGAGCAGGGGGTTGAAGCGGAAGCCTGCGAGTTCAGATGCAAACTTAAGGGTAGATTGCAGGAGAACTAAACTAAGATACAGGTCTGTGTTACTGGGATTTATATAGTGAAGAGCTGTGTGCACAGACCAATCGTCAAAAAAGAGAATGAGTACCTGTCCAGTCAAGGCTATGTGGAGGAGTACCTTACCGGTGACAGGATGAGTAAGAAGATAAGGAGATAAGAGATAGGACGAGTCAGGGATAAGGGATAAGAGATAAGACTCAGTTGGATGAGTCAAAAATAAGAGATAAGAGATAAGGAGGCAATGCATATGAAATGAGAAGCAATGCTGTGTTGGAAAAGGGTTGATGGCGGAAGAAAGGTGAACCCTTAGGTTATCATAGAGAAGCCATCAACAGAAATGAAAGATAAGTCCGAAATAAGTTGGAAGCTAAAGGAAATCATAACACTTGGAATCCAGAACCCTGAAACTATAGGAGTTCAGAGTCAGGACTATCAGACCTATTTGAGTTCAGAGTTATTAGGTGTTAGCGAGTGCATTTTTGGCTTGGGTATTTAAACTTTTCTCTTTGTTCCCACCTCCCTTAGCTGTTTCCACCATCTTGGGCAGCAGCTGAGGTGAGCCTTTTACTTGTCTTTGATCTTACTTAGTATTAACTAGCTTAGTGGGCAATCCTGCCCTTTACTTCGCTTGACAAGCACATGTATTCATTTAAATAACATTGCACAGTACCAATAACACGTTATGGCTATCCACAACAAAAACACAGTGATTGAATGCAGAAGTCTGGAAAGAAAATACAGTGAGTCCAATATTGAGTCCTGGCCTGGTGTTCAGAAACCATTTTTCTTTTGGTGGTCCAATGGTGGGGGTTCTTTGTGCAAGTTGGTACTTGTTTGTCGATCAAATCTGTGATAAGTGGCAGGGGGTAAGCATCATGGATGGTATGGTCGTTTAGATAGTGATAATCTTGACAGGGATGGAGTTTGCCATCCTTCTTTTTGACGAAGAAGAATGGCGAGGCTTGAGCGGAGTTTGAGGGGCAGATCTTGCTGGATTTGAGATGTTCGTCAATAAAATCATTGGCTGTTTTGGTTTCGTCAGTAGACAGTGGGTAGAGTTTACCAATTTTAGGAGTGAAGGAATCTTTCAGGTTGATTGCGTGATCGTATGGCCAGGTTGGCTGTGAAGTCCCTGCCACTACTTTGGAGAATACTGGTTGGTAGTCTTTATATTCCATTGTAAGAGTCACTTTCGGTTTGTTGGTCAGGTTTTGTATAGTGAGATCTGTTGATGTAGTATAACCTTTTACCATAACTGGAGATACACATCGTGGAGTTAGATAGCGTTTATCGCCTTTGATGACACAATTAATACAATAGGACGTCACCGCTTTCTTGGTAAAGTCCTCAGGTCAGAGAAAATTCTCGTTGCTAGTTTCGAGGTAATCATAAAGTTGTTTGTTGCATTCATGGGTTATCGAGGCATGGCATACTGAATGAGGCTCAATCTTGTAATACCCCAGGGCCTATTGGGTTTTCTGAGTGCTTTTCCTGATCTCGGTGGTGAGGTTGTTTGACTGATTGGTTTCTCGTCAAAGGTGTAGTTGATTTCTTTTCCAATTAATGACGGGATTTTCCTATTGGAGCTAGGGGAACCCTAGGATGATACGGTTGTTTCCGTATCCCATAACATGGAAAAGAGCCTTGGTTGTGACGTGTCCAATGGTAACATAAAGATCTGCGGTCAAGTGAATTGTTCCTTTGGCATTTAAGGACACATCGACGTTTTTGACAGGAATCGGGATTGGCAATCTGGTACAGGAAATTCGATTTTTTTGAATGAATCCCCAATCGAGGCAATTGATATGTGCTCCTGAGTCTACGAGGGTGGTAGTGGCAATGGTTTTCTTGGTACTTGTGGGGATTGATAGTGTGATGGTCACAAATAAGGATTTCTTGGATTTGGATTGTACAGTCGAGTACCTAGTGCTAGGAGGAGAGGCTGACGTCGTTACAGACTCTCCTTTTAAAAAGACTGGATCTTGTTGACAAGGATTTCATTGTCTGCATTGTCACATTCCATCAAGCCTGGGATTTCTCCCGTCTCTTCTTTGTCTGTTCTTTTCACAACTACATCAACATCTTCTTGCCTTTTTTCCTCCAAAGTGGCTTTGATGTTGACAAAACGGGTTTTACATTTGTTGGCTGAGTGACCAGGGAGACGACATTTGAAGCAGAGTCCCCATTCTTGACATTCTTTGTGGGTTTCAGGTGTGAGCTTGGATGGTCTGGCAATCGCTGTGTCATCGACTTCCATGGCATTTGGGTCCTTTCGGGAAAAAAAGAATGGGCATGATATGGAAATGGAGGTATTAGAGGTACATGCTTTAATCTCCCTAACTCTTTCCCAAGCAGCACTGAACGATGCCCCTTTCTCATACCATTTATCAATAGAATCAGGTACTGGGGCCATGGTCATAATGTGCATCATCAGGCTTGAGAGAATTCCTGCAGAGTAGTAGCTGATCAAGATGTTGTCGTTGGTGATACCAGCACGTGTGGCATTGGTCTGGAACTTGGTGGTGTAGAGACTAAGAGAAGGGTGAACATGCCTTTGCTCATGGTCATCTTCTTGGTAGAAAGCCATCCGATAGCCTGATTGATGACATCATGGTGTTTAAATCCTCTATTGAGTTTGGATGTAAAAGAAGCCCAGGTTTCCATGTTGAGGGTGCCATCGTTTTGTACGCAGTTAACACGGAAGGTGGATGCCCAGCTTTTGGCCAATCCTTTGTTCATATATGAGAGAGCGAATGCGATTTGCTTAGCGTTGGTATTATAAATTTCTAAGTTAGTGCTGAGGTAGAACACGACATTGTTGAACCATTCTGGGTATTCAGAATAAGTTCCGTCGAACTCCTGAGGGGCATTGAGTTGTAGCTCAGTGGGTCGGTTAGCCATATCGGATGGCAGTATAGCAGCGAGGGGTCAAGGTGGAGGTTGGATGGGCTTTACAGGCAAAGTTTCTTCGTTGTCTTTGTCTTTGTCTGAGGTTACTGGAGAGAGTTCTTCGTCGTTGGACAAGTCTGGGATGACTGGGGGTGGTTGTCGAGGGATTGTTCTCAACATTCTGGGCATACTATAAGACAGGGTGAAGAGGGATATGGCTCATGATAGCAGTGGCCATGCAGAGGATAAACTTTGAGCTTTTGTTATGTGTGTGCCGGGTAAGCTTGCATGTATCCGCAAGGTAACTAGGACTGGGGCTAGGACTAGGACTTGGGAAGGCCTCTTTGGAGGAACCTTTACTGGGACAAAGGGACTAGGGAACCGAATTCAACAAGTTTGCTGGGCAAAACTAAGTGTAGTATTGCAGAGCTCAAAGTTAGAGAATACAGGTCATGCTAATGGTGTTTATATACCTGCGAGAAGTGAGCATGGACCAAGACTTAGCAAGGAAAAAGGACACAAAAGGATAAAGATAAAGATTAATATGGAATACGATGGAAATGGAAAGAACCCTGTTGAAGGGTGGAGATTAATGAGGCTATATATGACTCAGTCGGGTGAGTCACTGGAAGGCTGAAGAATCGGAGAGAAGGAAATATATGTAATCCTGATGATGAGTGAAAAGTAAGTGTCATATCCCGAACTCTGCAACCCAACTCCGTCGCTCCACAACTTGATTCCATCATCCTGTCCTCTTCCAAACTCCCAAGGCACCCCGCAACCCCATTCCATTCTGCTCATTATAACGCTTCGTACCACATGACCTCTTGACTTTGATTGATGCCCTTTGACTTATGACATTTGTTTCACATCCATCAGACTTGGAGTTGTTTGCGATTGTTCGCAACCATCTTTGATACCCTGTCCATCATTTGATTCTATAATAGCCGCCCACTCATCTGACTTCTGTTTATTTCTCCGCTCCGTTCCGTCCCGCTCCGCAATTAGGTATATAAACCCGTCGATAGTCGCTAGAGTACCTCAGTTCGAATATCGACTTAAGTTCAACTCCTCTTCCATTCTCTGATCTCTGTCTGAGCTCCTTCGCTCGCATCCAACCCCCACTCGACTTCGCTGCCAGTCAGTGTTAAGTCTCTCTGCTCCAATTCCGCAAATACCAGGACAAGAGTCTGACAAGGGCGCAGCACTCCGTTCGAGTCGCTGAAGCCGAAGTCCCGCCAAGTCGTGCTACCGGAGTTGTCACCGGAGTAGCCGGAGTAGATTAAACCTGACTTTAACAGTAAGCCTGTAGGCTACCATGAAGGAGTCATTGAGGGAGATCAAAGAAATGATAAAAAGAAAGTAGATAAAGAACAAAACGTAACATTTATGGCTTGATATAATTAAGCCATTTACTCAGGAATTCTACTTGCAAGCAGTTCCCCTACCAACCACACCACTGCTCACAGCTTCAGTCACTGGTAACCTAAATGAGTACTTTGTTACTTGCAATACTTCAGACCTCAGTGAGTCTCTCACTGCTGCTCCCTCCTCTGTGGATGACCCTTGTGCACTCATCTTGCTACTTGTTTGAGATGCTTCCCTCTCAAAAGGTTATGAGCCCCTTGTGGCTCTGATCAGCATCAGATACTGTCCTGGATATATCACAATGCCTTTCCCAGCCTTATACTCTGAAGTATATAAAGTACTTGTGTCAAATCTGCATAACTCTGATACATCATATCTGTCCTCTGATGGTTGCCTTGCAGATTCTGTGGAACTCCAGAACTCCAGAGTTATAGGAGTTTGGAGTTATTAGGCGTCATGTAAGCATGTCTTTGGCTTAGGTATTGAAACTTTTCTGTTTGTTCCCACCTCCCTCAGATGTTTCCACCATCTTGGGCAGCAGCTGAGATAAGTCCTTTACATGCCTTTGACTTTACTTAGTATTCACTAGCTTAGTGGGCAATCCTGCCCTTTACTTAGGTGAATACAGTTGCTTTCACCATCTTGGGCAGCAGCTGAGTGGGCCATCCTGCCCTTTACTTAGCTTGACAACTTGGATGTTTCCACATCCTATGCATCATACTGGCACCTCTTGCCATTCATGGTGGACAACCCATAGTTATGCTCTTCAGCATGCTGGCTTTAGCTACAGTCGCATATCTTCTCCTTATCTGTGCTCTCACCCAGACACAAATCATGCTGACAGCAGAAACTCCCACACATCGGTGGAATCTAGATTTGCACTCTCACATGACAAGTCTTGAACCACCGGTTAGTACCGCTCCATTGCACTCTGGATGGAGAAGCACAGCTTCATCACTGCCTTATCTCCAATCTGATCTTACTTCTCGGACTTCGCCATCTCCTGCTCCGCCTTACCACAGAGAACCTTCTGACAGAGAGACAGTGGTTGCACATCCTCCAGATTACATCCCAAATATAATATAATATCTGGATGACATGATTAGATCTATAAATGCCTCTTCCTAACCACTCGTCAACCTCAATACTGCTTTCACCACATCCCTAATGTTATATATGGGCTGGGTAAGCTCACATGTAGACCGCAAGGTGATGTCGCAGGTGAAGACAAAACCAAGAAAAGACCTGATGAAGAGGGAGGCCGAAGCAGAAGCCTGGTTCAGGAGCAAACTAGAGTACAGGTCTGTGCTATATGGGTTTATACATATAGTGAAAGGGAATGTGCATGGACCAAGACAAAATAAGAAAAAGAGTACCTGTCTGGTGAAGGCTATGTAGGATGAGTACCCTACTAGTGACAGGATGAGTCAGCAGATAAGAGATATGACTTGGCTGACAAGTCAGAGATAAGAAGGCTATGTAGGACTCATTTGATGAGTCAGAGATAAGAGATAAGGGCTATGCATATGAAATGACAAACAAGGCTATGTTGAAAGAAGGCTGATGGCAGAAGAAAGATGAACCCTTGGATTACTGTGGAGATGCCATCAGCAGAAAAGAAAAATAGGTCCAAAAGAGACGAGAGGATAAAGGAAAATATGACATCTCACTTCCTAAGCCAACCAATTCTTCATTGACCTCAGATATTCCAATGGCCAACATCAACATGCCTTGTCCATCACACCTGACTGGGTTTGACATTCTCACAATGGAAGCTTACCATTGCTTGTTGAATCACTTGGCAGAGCCAGTGATTTCCCAGGCTTATATCGAGCCAGATGGCATGATCATTGAAGGTGCAGTCATTGACTATCCCAGTCCGACTCCAGCTCTTCCAGAGCTGCTTGCTCACCAAATGGCCAACAAAATTGTCATTTCCCATCTCCACCAGCTCATCACATTTTCCGACCTCACAATTCCATACATCCTCAAGGTCAAAGAGAACATCAACAATAACCCATTCCTTCAATGCTAGGAGAGCCCAACTCTGGATGGTCCAGATGCCCTTCTCAGTCCTAAGCCCTGCAGCTCCAGGCTTGATGAGATAGAGAGCCTGTCATCCAACCACAGCACTCAGACTCAATGGGACAAGGTGAGACAGGTGTCATTTCTGGACTAGTACATGGACATGGGAAGATTAGCCCAGGTAGTCCACATTCAGAAAGCAGAGGTTCTAGTGCCTGAAGGCATCTTTTACATCACCTCCTACATGTATGAAGAAAAACAATTGGTCTTTATTTATGAAAATGCTGGTTATTCCCTGCTTGTCACCATTTATGAAGCCACTCCCACGATTAAAACTCATTTCCATGGCTTCAAGATGTTCCACCACAGCACTCATACCACTTATAGAAAACTTGTCAAGGCTATGTCTTCTACCACCATCGGCACTCTCTGGAACACTGTTGGTATTGCATCCAGGACCAACACTCTCGACCTCATGGGTTCCAATGAACAGCCACCAATCAGTGAGGCTGAGTTTGCTTTATTCAAGGTACATTCAGGATACTACAACCCAATATGGAACATATCAACTAGACAAGCATTTGATGAAAGGCAGGATAGGATTTGGAGAGATGCATGGAAGGTGGCACACCCTTTCTACTAGCCTATGGCTACACTGATTTCAAATGCTGAGCATCAACTTCAGATTCACAAGGTTAACGCTGGTCATTTGATCAACCGTGCTGTGACCTACCATGACAATAACAACAGATATTATGTCTTACTCTGGAAAGCTCACATGAAGATTGACCATCTCAGAGGTCTCTTGGCTGGAGAAGAAAATGGAGTTGCACAAAGAATTCAAAGATCTCCTCTGCGACAGGTACAGATCCCTGATGCAACTCCACCTCCACCAGTCTTGGCTGCTGCCGGGCCAATATGACATTCCATACATCACAGGATTGGGGCAGTCATCAGATCTATCTACCCTTACCCAAGAAAATGCCAAACCACATAGATATCAGTGTGGACTTTCTTTCTTTCATCTTAATCTACATGTTCTTCATCAACAAGAGTGTCATGTGCCTTATTCTTCCTACTTACATTTTATCTATTTTTGGGATGATTGTGAAGTATGAAACCCTCACTACTTCCCTACCTTGCACCTTTTAGAATTGAAGTCTCTTTTGGATCCGAGAGTGCTGGATAGTCATTTCATTTCCATGCACCCAGATCATGACTTGAAAGAAGAGCAGGAGTTCACTTCATCAGCACATTACACTGATGATGAAACAATAGCACTGACAAGGTCATCAAGCAGTTCAAATTAGAAAATGCTGCACCTGCACTCACACCACTTCCTACAGGTTATAATCCTGCTGCTTCAACTGATCCTTGTGAACCTGGAGACATCCATTTGATCTAGTTCCGAATTATGTTTAGCTGTGAGGGAGATGATTTTGCAGATGGAGTCCAAGTTCACTACCAGATAATATACCTCCTGATAGTCAACTCCTTGCTTTTGTCTGAATCCTCAAGCAACAATTCAGACTTTATGGCAATCAATTTTGTTGTTTTGGTCATACTTGATTCAGAACATGGGCTTTGAGGTAATTGGAGAAACTCCAAATGGAATGGGAACTATTTCATATATGTGGTTCGAGTTCAAGCTGAGGAGTTTGTCTTCCACCACAGACTTCCAGAAGTCTGCATTAGAATGCATGTATGCTTCCCTTATAGAATTTGGAAGTGATTCCCCAGAGTTCATATTTGGCACCCTAGTGAATATGTGATGTGATGTTCTAGGTGATCCTGCAAGGTTGTGAAGCCTCCAGGCATCTCTTGATCTTCCTCAGATTCCAGAGTTTCCACTGGTATCTCTTGTTGCTTTCCCTGTCACTGCACTTTCTCATCTAAAGTCCATTGATAGTCCCTGTTTCAATTGGCTTGTTGGCATTTTCTGGAGCTCTATTGTACTCCATCAATAACCTCCACCAGAGGGGATCTGGGGCATTGGTTCTTAATGGAAGCTGAAACAGGAGCTGGAACCAGAGCAGGGCCTGAAGAGCAGGAATGGGAATTTTGGCAGGAGCAGGAGCATCTAGTCGAAGTTGATTCAGTTAATTTATGAGGACACTTACTGGATCATCAGCTTTGCAAGGCCTAACTCCCACTGCTTTGGGAGAAAGTGGAAGTATGAGGAATTCCTCCATGTCCTGCTCCTCACCTGTTTCATTTTGTTCTGGTTAATGTAGGTGTTTGGGAACAAGTCTCTCCTATTGGCCTTCGATGGTATCGTATCTTTCCATGGTGTGGAGTCCTTATAGGAGATGACCTTGGATTTGTCGAAGATTACATGGAAACTGGAGATGATGGATTTGGATTGTAAGTCCAGGACTTTGTATGCCTGTTGTCCATATGTATATCCCAGCATAATACACTTCTTTCTGTGTGATCAGAACTTTCCTCTGTGATCCTCCTTTGGCATAAGTGCATATGCTGGACATCCAAATGTATGGAATACAGTCAAGTCTACTCTCCGGCTGAACAGGGCTTGGTAGGGTATACATCCCTTTAATGTGGAGGAGGGACTCCAAGTAGTGACATACATATGCAGTGGCAGACATGGCATTGGTCCAAAACAATTTGCAAAGCTTTGATCTTCCAGCATTGTATTCGCTCGGGTCAACAGCATTTGGTTCATGCATTTCACAAGCCCATTTTGTTCCAGTGTGTGTGATGTGGACATCCTCTGGAGTGCCCCATTGCCCCAGAGTTGGTTTCAGAAATCTTTACTTGTGTATTCTCCTCCTTTGTCGGTCCAGAGGAACTCCACATAGGGCTCACAGAACTCCTCCATTGTGATCTCCTGTGTGAAGAATGCCTGGGTGTCTGCCTTCCAAGTTTTTTAAGTCACTAGTATGTTCCTTTTCTTTTCCCAAAAGTAGATCCATGGGAAGTGGGAGAAGTCATCAATGATTAAGAGCCAGTACCTGAATCCTTCATGAGACTAGGAAGTGATGGGGCCTCCAACATTGGATTGAATGATCTGCGATGGATAGGAAGCTTGGATATCAGAGTAGGAGTTGAAAGGGAGTTTCTTCATTTTCCCTAGAATGCAAGGTTTGCAGAATGCTTGAGTTTCAGAGAGTGTGCTGATCCCCTGGAGTTGGCCATTTTTGACCATCTGTTTTATTCTGATAATTGAGATATATCCCATATGTCGGTGGAGGAGGTTTACATCCATAGTGGCAAGTGCTGCTTCTGGAGATACTTTCAGGTGGACTCCAGCATGGTAAAGTCTGTCAGAGAACGACCCGATGAAATGGGTGGTATTGTCCAGAGTACAAGGTACACCACAATGAGGTCTAAGCCAGGGTGTAGAAGAGTGATGACAAGGGTTTATATACCTGAGTCATGGAATATCATGGAACTCCATGGAATGTCTGTAACTAAGCATAGAACATTGTAGAATGTCATGGAAGAAAATGAGCACCAATAGCAAAAAGGAAGTGCTTGATAAGCACAATATAATCTGAAAGAATATCATGGAATGGTTTGTAATACAACTGTGTCATGTGACACTAAATAAATGTGACACTTGCAAGATGAAAAGCAAAGAAAAGGGGAAATCATAACAGTTACATGATCTATAACTATGTCAGCTTGCTCTATAATTTTGGAGTTTTGCCCCTGGGTTTCGGACACATTTGCCTTTTGCTTCTCCTTCCCTTTCCACTTTCCCCCCTTTCAGAGTTCTGCCATCCAATCCTGGTACTAAGAGCAATTGGTGCTGTTGTATCCAGCACATTGGTGATGTTTGCACCATTTAGTTCTAGGGTGGGGCACTTCAGAGTTTGGACCCCTGTTTCATGAAGCAGACTGAGACAGACAGGGGATGAAATATGCCAGTGCAAGTGTCCATCCGAGACTGCCATGAGTAGATGTGTATGGATAATGAATATAAAAGTAAGAATATAGTACAAGTGTCAGTCCAAGTCACACAAAAGTCAATGGCAGATCAATGAACATGTAAATTAGGGTTTATATAGGGTTTAAAACTTCCTCAGAAGAGAAACAATTGCTCATAATCATCAAAAGCTATGAATAAGAACTAATAGAATGGCAGCTATTTTATAATAACAGGTTATACAGATAGTCTTTTAACTCAAAGTTTCATGTACATGGATTGAACCCTAGCATGCTATGAAGTTATTACAAACAATCATAAGGGTTCAATCATGTCACTTTAAAATAACTGAGTATAAGCCAACATATATAAATTCCATTATCACATATTATTTTCTTATCATCACCATGAAACTCATTTCTATCTTCCAAAGACAAAATATTCTCTCTTTCTCCTCTCCTGGCCTTTCCACTAGGAGGATTTCCTCCCAGACTAGCCTAGAAAAGTGTACAGCAGCCCAGGTGCTGCAAAAAATCCAATCAGAGAGGCCTAGATTTCATGGTGGTCATTCTTTCAAGCTTTTTTCTATCTAGAAGGGTTGAAACAGTTATTAAGGCCAAGAAAGCTGATACCAAGTACTAGATAGTTGTTGAATTTTGGTAAAGTAAAAAAACTGTCTGCATGACATGTCATTTTAAAATAACTGCCATTTTGTTCAATCCTATCTATACCTCTTGATTCATGAACTGGTAGAATGCCACGAGTAGGTACTATATTTGATATCTATATTTGGGTAAGCTGGAGTTAGGGGTTATTCGGTTTAGTGACATTGAATGTAAAATGTGCAAATATGCAGACAGTTGTTTGAGCCACTGTATATAGCTAGCCATGAGGCTTATCATCTTTACTTATTTCCAACAGACCCATTGGTCAGAATTGAGCTTTTGATTATGCTTGAATCTAGTGGCACTATATCTAACATAGCATGTCCACTCTTACTGATATTCCTTTCTCCTTGATACAAGGCCTAGTGCAAGCTTGCTGAGCTCAAAAGCAAACAGGACAAATATCATCAGCCACATTTATAGAAGCCTTTTAACACTTGTTTTGTGGACTACATATATATATTGCATATCATGCTCATGTTAGTATTCTTTCTTATTCAGATGAACTTTGAAAATAAAGAAAGCTCACTATTGCCAGGATTACAAATTGAATTCCCACTACACAATAAAAAGTAGTCTGCATAGCACTTTCTTTTTATTTTATTGCACTCTCATTTTTATTTCTTTTCATCCTAAGAGTTCTAAAAATAGTTGAGAAGGCCTGGAGGACAAGCCCTTCAATTAAAAAATAAAACAATAATATCATGGTATGCTTCTCTCCCCTTTTCCTTATCATTTTTGCACTTGCAAAATGACACTCTACCATGTAATATTGTAGTGTTCTCTGTGTAATTTATGAGAGAGGATGCTCAGGATGCTAAACAAAGCATGTCCTTGATCGAGCCACTATTGATCATATTTCTCTAGATGACCTTGAAATTGCCAGACTTGTTAAAGCAGCACTGGATCAACTCTGAACTACTCCAGTGACAACTCCAAGATAGCATGGAAAGTTAGGACTTCAGCTTCAGCAACTCTAGCAGTAAGCATAGGTTGGGCTTGTAATGTGAAACAACTCCCTGTAGGTCATGCCCTTATGAATTTCTTCTCAGCCTTGCACAGGCTTGTGCCATGCTCAATGATGTAGTTTGTGATGTCATTGTGAAGGGCATTAATTTTCTGCAACATGCAGTCATATTGAAGAATATGGCACCTAGGCTAATGGCAATATGAGATGAGCTTTGGTAGACCTTTGTGGCTGTGCAGAAGTGACAAGTTGCATCTCCAGTGGCATTTCATGCCCTTTGTTACCATTATTCTATCGCCAAGTGAATGTAGTAACCTAATAATAATGAATATCTGATCAAAAGTTCCTCTCACCACTATATGTGTTTAGGCTGTGATTAACATCACCATGCATATCCTGGGGCTGAAACAAGCATGGGCGATGTGGATGTGGAATGGACTAAGCAAAGAGCTGGTATATATACATGATCTTGTAGCTCATGTCAGAAATATACTAGTATTATGCATGCATTGATCTTGGCAAAGGCTGGGAAAGCCGGTTCAAGCACTCCCCATTCCAAATTTCAACAACATGCTGCCACAATACTACCTCAGTGGTGGAATCATAGATACCCTCTTCTTCAGTCAAGTGTGCTCAGACGATAAAAATCTTGGCAAAGACATGTATATTGATGTCCTACTGGAACTACTCCCTCAGCAGCTGGGAGACATTATGTGGTGGACTATACTCCTGCCGTCAGGTGAGTTTCTCTTGCTTCAGTTTCAGTTCAAGCTGATATTCTTTCATATCAAGTCTCTTTGAGAACATTACCATCCCTTCCATCACAACTCCCTGTACAAGACCTAGATTCAGAGCTGCCAGTTGAGCCAGAGTCAGAGCTGGAGCCGAAGATGGTTCAATCTTCACAAAATAAGATGAGGAAAGTCAGGCTGATCCTGCCTAAATGATCAACTAATTTGAATTCAACACATACTATGAAATGTTACTGTTGAACTCCAGCTTCTTCAGCATTCTTGGACATTCTATCATAGGAACCAGTCATCACTCATTGCAACATGATCAGCTTTCAGTAGTGAAATGTGTGGAAGCCCAGGATTCAGCTCCATAGTGCTGGAAGCCTCTGGGATCCAAAAGCACTCCATGACATGTGATGGCCTCATGCAGTGCAGGAATAGGAGAAAGACCCTCAATCAATAGTGATGGCAATCATCAACAGGGTTTAGGGCAAGAATGAACAGTAGGACAAGAATGAGAACAAGCACAAGAATGAGAACAACAACAAGGATATGTACAAGGAGCCTGGACCATTCACAAAATTGGACAATGGCAAAGGCTAAGAGATTCTGGTTCCAGTTCCAGTCAATGAAACCGAGGCTGATGGAACACTCAAAGGGAGTTCCTTGTCTTGCATTATGCCATGTACATATTGACTCTTACAAGCTTGTGATTCATGAAATAGTGCTGAATCATCAACTTCATGGACCAGAAAATGGGCCTGTAACATGTGTGCCACTCAGAAACTAAATGCAAGATTGATGGTCAGTAATCAATGGAATTTTGATACCTTTTCCTTGCTGACAAATCATGCAGGCATGTTTTCTATCCAGCTCCTGCTATGGAAGGTGGAGGTCCATTTGTCAGTCAATTAGCTATTGCTTATAATAGAATCAATGAAAAGACTCTCATGTGTGAAAAAAGAACTTGCCATGTAGACCGAATCAGAAGCCCAGTTGGTCATAAGGGTCTTTATCCTGAAGGAATAGCTGTTGAAGGGGAAGGCATGAGGCCAAGTCATCAGCTCAAGTCATCAGGATGTTCTCATTCATATGTATCTGGTGTATTGTCACAATTCCCCTTTTCTCCTCCTTTTCTAGTTGTCCTGGTTCCAAGTCACTGTCTGGGTGGATCTCCAATAGATCACACTATCTTTAGCATGTGACTCCTCTCTTATCTTTAGTTATTCATACTTAGTACTTATCACTTATCTACTTGTCATCCCTTAGTTATAGATAGGCTTATTATATCAGCAAATCACTTTTTGCTTGACAGCACTATGGAGTGCTATATAGTAGTCATAGCACCCCAGCAAGGCTCAGACTGACCAGTGCTGGAGAGCACCATTTTTGCTATGGAGTACTATGGAGTACCACTTCTCCTATGGATTTCTATAGAGAGTACCAGTTTTGCTATGGCCCATGGACTGCTATAGAGAGTACCACTTTTACTATGAAATACTATGAATAGCTATGTAGAACTAAACAGTTTAGAATAATTTGCTATCTAATTATATAATTATAATTTCAGAAACACAATATATTTCATACAGTGGCTCAAAAAAGTGTCCCAATGTTGGGTCATTTTGAAATGATTGGCTGAGTACAGGAGATTATTAAAGTATCAGACAATATGCTGCAAGGTAAATAAGGGCAGTTGCTTTTTGCATTCTAACACTAGTTTGGTCATGTGATTTGGTCATCATGGGAGTGCATTACAGGCATTTCAAAATGACATGTCATTGGAATACTTATTTGACTCTAGTTTATATTATAAATATTAGTACTTTGTATGTCCTCCCTTTGCTTGTATCACTGCCTCAAGTCTTCTATGCATACTCTCAATTAGCTTTTGACATTCCTCAACCTCTATCTTCCCCCACTCTACCTCAATTCTTTCCCAAAACTCCCAAACTCCTTTTGCTGGCCTTTCATAGCTATTGAGCTGCTTTTTGAGATGTTGCCAGAGGTGTTAAATAGGACTAAGGTCTGGTGACTGTGCTGGCCAGTCAAGAACCCTAATCCCTTGAGATTTGAACCAGTCTTGAGCCCTTTTGGAGGAGTGTTTAGGTTCATTATCCTGTTGAAAAATAATGTTCTCCTCAGGAATGCCAGAATTCTCCATGCTGGGAAGCAGATTGTCCTCTAGAATGGACACATACTGCTCAGCATTCATCTTCCCCTCGACCTCTGCAAGTATCCCTACTCCATTCCATTCAATGCATCCCCAAACCATCAAGGAACCCCCTCCAAACTTCACTGTTCCCTGAATCTCCTTATCCCATAGGGGCTCACCTTCCTTTTTCCACACATACATCCTTCCATCTGATCAAATAACCCTTGTCCAATCCTCCACAGTCCAATCCTTGTGCTTTAAAGCAAAGTCTAGTCTCCTTTTCCTATGCTTAGCAGACAAACGGGGTTTCTTCTTCTTTACCACAGCCTTTAGAGATGCAGCCCTGAGAACATTACGAACAGTTTGTGGACAGATAGGAGAGAAAAGAGCTGAGTTGATGATATGGGTGGCTTGGACAGCAGTCTCAGCCTTTCCAGTAGTGATACTAGAAACAATCCTTTTCCTATTAATAAAAGAAAGCTTGGAAAAATGTCCTAGCTTGATATTTTCCTTTTCTGGAATGATCTCCTTGATGCCCTTGGCAATAGTGGATTTTCCTAGACCAGTCTTGGATGCAATCTAATGAGCAGAGAGGTCAGATTCAGAGAAAAAAAGAATATTGGCTCTGGTAGAGGAGGGAATAGCTTTTATGGTATGGTAAGGTCAATTGGAGTGAACCTCAAGGTATTTATATGCTTGGAATTATGTCATGATGAAATAATCTTGTTTTGTTTTTTGTTTTTTTTCGGATCAATTTTTGTCCTATATCAGAGTCAAAAACTCTATGTAGAACAATCAATCTAGCTATGGGAGCCCCTGCTCCCCCACTTCTCCAGATGTGCAAATGCCCTGAGTGGGTTTCCCCATCAGTCCACCATTCCTGCTGGCCATTTTAGGTGCGCCATCCTTCCAAGTCAATGACATAATCTGGTAACATAGCAAGCATCAATAGCTGTCAAATTCCTATGTTATATATAACATAATGATCAACAAATGCAGGGTTATATAAGTGTCCCAATGATATGTCATTTTGAAATACCTATAACTCACTCCCATGACAACCAAATCACATGACCAAATCAGTGTTAGAATGCCAAGCGCACCTATAGTCCTCCACTCAGCAAGCATATTGTCTTATTCTTTAATAATTCCCTGTAATTAGTCA
>JBBPJJ010000184.1:0-27938 GCA_038088635.1 Veloboletus limbatus
ATACTGTGCTCCTCTATTCTAGGTACCGTTTTCCTTCTCCCCCGGCATGTATTATTTAGCTCCTCTATTCTAGCAACCAACGCGCATCAGAGTCGTGTCGTCGCCGCGGTTTCTAGTGAACCTGACAGTCGAGAGACGGGGACGACGAAGAGCGCCATAGGGATGGCAAGGGAGTTGGATGCGATGGGATAGAGTGTGGGAAGGACAGCGCAACAAGCAGCGCGCACCACGACTCCAGACGAGTCGAAATGCGTCTGCTAGGTGAAGACTAGGTGAGTCAGCATAAATGGTACAAGCACGAAACGTCGAACGTACCAAGGCCGTCCATACCACCTCCCAAGTGTCACAGACGCGCCGTCGAGCACGCGGACACGCCACATCTTCAAAAAAGAATCAAACCGCGAGTCCTAGCTAATAGCAAGCCGAGTAGGCACGTTTGGTACGAACCGAACGTAGTACCTAGGCACCCACCATGCTCAGGAAGCCTCCTAGATGATTGCGAATGTACAGCGCAACAAGCAGCGTGCGTGTCATCCACACCACACAGCTGTCATCCCAGACGACCTATAGGACGGCCGAATCCACCCCGCCGTCGAGGCAAACTAGAGGCTGCGACTTGACAGAGTCAACCATATCAGAGCGAGCAAACACGCTCACCTCACCAATCCAGCACGTCGCGACCGTATCGGACGACGTACGCACAACAAATATACCCTATATGAAAATACCATAGAGGGGTTGCTCACCTGCGCATCTGACCAAAGTCAATATCGAGGGATCCGAGTCATACCGAGCTAGACTGGTCACTAGTCTAGAATTGTTACACGTTACAAACACTTGGATCTCAACAGCCTGAAATTTGAACGTCTAATGTTGTTACATTTGCGGTCGATGGTAAGCACGGGTATAGGCATATTCTCCACAGAAATGATCAACCTGATGAAATCCCTTTCGACCCTTCTGTTGTGCCACAGCTCTTCTCTAGTTCCTCCTCTTCCTTTCTCAAACGTGTAGTAGCTGCCTCCAATGTTCGACGTCGCCTATCCTCAGTTGAGTCTTCCTGGGATATTCCATTTCCTCCAAGGACATGAACCAATGCTTCAGCCTCCTCATTTGACGAGGGTTCGTAGGCGTCCCTCAAATCGGATAAGTAGTGCGTTCCACGTTTTTCCGCGGCCTCGAATTCAGTGACCTCCCTATTGAGCTGCGAATTGAGTTCTTTAAACTAGTCATGCCAGACAGAAATCAATTCCGGTGCCAATTGAGAGACTACAAGTGACCCCACATTATTATCGTGATCACTCCAGACATTGTGAGTCAGTTCATGACAGAGCACGCGACGGACCTCTAGATATGGTCTGAACCCATCGTACGCATCCGTCCGTATGCGCAGTTTGATGGATTGTCCCGCGCCGACGTTGAGCCCTAGTAAATGTGGCTGTTCGTGGGGAGCGAGCTCGGTCAGCACACCGACAGAAAATTCGTGTTTCCGCATGATGTGCCGAATTGCCGGATCGTTTGACAGTTTAGTTAATCGTTCGAGCGCCGTCTCTGGCCTTGGCAAGTGGTTCAATGGTTCGATCCTATGGAAGACATATGTTGTCGAGGCAACGGTTGAAGAGCCGGTCGAGCGGACCTACAATCGAGATAAAATGCAATGTTCATTCGGCGTACATGATAATACAAACCTTGACTTGCGGTTTAAGAGCCCGTTCACGCAGGATCCTCTCCTTCCGCTGGTGTTCCAACTCGGTCACGTTGAGAGAATTTAACTCCTGCACGGTCGATCCTAGCATCTGCACTCTTAGCCCATCCCGAAGACCGATCTGGGCTAATGTGACGTTATCCGCGTGCTGAACTTTCTTTCCTCGAAACAAGAGTTTCTGAAAGGACGGAGGTACCGACGTCAGCTCTTCCAACTGGGCTTCCAAGTGCATCAGGGGTGCATCTGGTGGCAATGAGACCTCGTGGATAGTGCCGCGAAAACTTATTGAGAAGGAAATGTTCTCTGGAGCTGCCGAAGACATGAGTGTGCTAGAATGACCAGTGCAGTGTGGGGGGCTGAGTAATCGACTCCGTACCCTACCGTTTATACATCATTCCGAGTCATTGCGACCGGCTAAGTCGTACAAGTCGTACAAGTCAGACGGTCGTCTTTCCCACTTGTACTATGACATCTCCCTTGTGGATCAGCGCTCAGGGAAAGACGAAGGAAAGCACGAAACAAGTTATCGGATACGATTATGTAATGCTACACTACGGATCACCGAAATGTGACAGCAATAAGTATGGTTTGCTTTCTACTGACAGAATGCAGACTCCGAGCCTGAGTGACACCGAAGTACAGGATATCCTAAATGTTACCGCTCAGTCGATTTCCAGACACTGCGGGCTCACCGATGACCCGTCGAATCCGGATGTCCAGTCTGAAGAGCTCAGACGCATAAATCTCAGTCGCCAGGTGCGTCTACTGTCAACCGTGTTTAGTGACGCGTCTTCAATGAACATTAGCTTGGCCTCTCACAGAAGTGGCCTATTCATCAAGCAAACGCGCTTTACAGGTGAGCAAAAGCACCAACATTGCATCTAGCTTAGACACTGTTGATCCACTAAAATAGTGAATTCTCTGCAAAATACCTTCCTGCACTGGTCGCCAAGTATAGAACATATACGGCTCCGTGGAACATAGCGGTGACTATGATAAATGTCATCTCTCATCTGTAAGCACGCCACCCTCACTTTCTATCGCTTATTAAACAATTTATTACCAGTCCTTACTTTGTCCGCTATCAAAGGACACCTGCGGGCTCCGGCTTGGCCGTATTGCAAGCCACTCGGATCGCTGATGCAGTTTATGATCCTTCCGACCCAGAGGACATCGGCAACGTGTGCCAGTTCTTCTCGACACTTCTCGTCCTTCAGGGAACTACTGCAATTCCTGAAGATACCAAGAACAAGCTCATCCGGAAACTTGACACATGGCGGCATCGGTACGAAGGCCAGTTTCCAGGAGAGTGTTCTGACCGTTGCTACCAATCCTTGAAAGGAACACCGTACGTGAAGCCACCCGTAAAATTACTCGGGACTGACTCGGATACCCCGTAGTGAGATGGCCTCAATGTCCAGGACCGTTAAACTCATGCTTGGAAAGCCTTTGGACCAGTGTGGTGCTCCTGGATGTGGTCGTCGCACAGATTCCGTGGTCCAGAGCTCAAACAGTGTGGCAGGCAAGTGACATCTTCCTAGTCGAGTAAGAGTACTGAAATACTGACCGATCTACCTAGGTGCAAGTCCGCAGTATACGTGAGACAGTACGCTCTACTCCAAAATATGACTAACCACTTGTTTAGTGCGGAGCAGCCCACCAGAAGCAACACTGGGCAGAGCACAAAAGGATGTGTTATCCCGCGACTTTCTGATTGCCCGCAAGCACAGCCAGTGAAAGCTCGCCATTGTAAATTGTTGTAAATGCCCGATTTTGGTGCACATCGCGTGGTATATTGAGTAGCATCTAATTTTGTTGTAAGTACCTACAGTCGCACGTCATGTACAACAACCTTGCTGCGGGGGGTCAGAGATGCTCTGGGCACCCGGTCAGGTCACGGTATCCCTACGACAAAGGAGGTCCGGTGTGTAGTGAATTAGTATTTACGAGATATCAATACTGATTTCGATGGTGATTGCGACACAAGCTTCAAGCTTGATCTTTACCTACAGTAAGTTATGCTACTTGTCAAGATAATACTACGTAAACGAATCTGATGATTATACATAGTACGGACACACCGCATACGATTTCCGTCACTCTGGAGCCAAAGTTTGATTTGTTACTGGCATTTACTCAATCCCATCGCACATATATTCACCTGTTTTCAATCGGGATCTGAGATGTTTGGAAAGGAAGTCAAACTAACTATCCCCAGACCGTGCCACTGCTTTGAAGAACGAGCGCACAGCTCGAAAAGTAGATGTTCAATATATCAAAATCCATCAATGTCCCGACAGTAGAAAAGATATTTCTATGGAGGACACCTTCACCTCAACGCATTTTATGAATGTGACCATTCAGGTTTGCGTTTTTCGGCGAACGCGGCCATACCTGGTGACAACCGTCAGAGTATCACTCACATAACAGAAACGCCTCAAGACTTGCCTTCTTTTTGATCCTTGGTGGCGAACAGAGAGTGGAATAATCTGCGTTCAAACTTCAAACCTTCCGCAAGGGGTAAATCAAATGCCGCATTGACCGCCTCCTTTCCAGCGGCTACTGCCACACGCCCCTTGTCCGCGATACTTGCGGCCATCTGAATCGCGGCAGTGACGACCCCGACGTCCTCCGGAACAATTTTGCTGACGAGTCCCCATCTTTCGGCTTCATCCGCACCGATGATGCGGCCCGTGAGGATCAATTCCATGGTGCGAGATTTACCTATAAGACGTGCGAGGCGCTGGGAGCCGCCTCCGCCAGGAATCACGCCTAGGTTGATCTCGGGTTGCCCGAGTTGCGCGGAAGGCGAGACGAGGAGGATGTCGGCTTGAAGTGCTAGTTCAAGACCTCCGCCAAGCTGTGATCATGTCAACGCGAGATGGACTGCGGGACTAGATGACCACGTACTGCGTAGCCACTGACTGCGGCAATGACGGGCTTGTTGAGTTTGGAGATGATATCCCAGTTAGCGAGGAAGTTAGACGTATAAGCTTCGGCGACTGGAAAGGGGGTGGTATGAGCGGTGCAGCAGGGCAAGATACAAACTAGATATCACATGACTTGTCTTTCATTTCCTTGATGTCAGCGCCAGCTAGACGATGGTTTCGGGTGTGTTCAGCCATCCAAGAATACAGCCTGTTGGAACGCCATTACATACCTGCAAACACCCTGTCCGAACCTGTGAGCACCATTGCGCCAACACTGGTATCGTCGTCGGACTCTTTCAAAGCACTGGCGATATCTCTGAAATGGGCGGCATTGAGGGCATTTAGAGCCTTGGGTCTGTTGAGAGTTATAAGAGCCACACCAGGCTCCGGTTTTGATACCAGCACGTTCTCATATTGAGCGGGTAATGATGTCGAGAAGAACCGGGCGGGACGCGCAAGTCGCATTGTACCAATGGCATGACGAGACAAGAAAACAGAAGACATGTTCGAGGTCTTACACGACCGTGCAATTGAGCGTAATGACTAACTTGGGGTATACGCCCTTTGCCGAACTGCTCCTCTCATCTCACGTACCGAATGGAGCTACATAAAAGCAGATACGTATCTGCGACCATCTCATCCCATCAAATGGGAGATACTGAGCTCGGCACCTACAAAATTTGACACGTTCTAATGATATCCAAGCCTCAAACTATCACTCAGCTTCGGCTGCTAAAGTAAGTGGAAATATGCCACATCAATGACAAACGCTACTATAGACAAACTACGACTGACAGTTGGAAATGATTGCGGTTCGTGGCAGAGTATGCAATGGGGTAACTCAAAAACAGACTTCCAGTGAGTAGAAGACGGTCCGACGTTCCATCTTATCGAGAAGGCAGTGAGTATGGCGGTGAGCTGATGACCAAATGCATCACCGCTCAATCACCGGTCTGTACTTGGTTTCCCCCCGAGTGTCCTCCGAATTTTGCCGACTATTCCGCCCTGCCCTTGGACGTCGTCAGGTCATTCTCGTCTTGCGAGGTTCCACCATGAGCCCTACCTGGTGTGAGCATGTCACACCGCCAACCTCCCTACCTGAGGGAATTACTCTCCGTGTCATGAAGGCATCCGACGTCCCTCACGTACGCGTGTTGCACGTCAGTACCTCTTCCGTACATGCGCATAGAATCCGTCTCACCTTTATGCAGCGCAACCTCCTACCTGTCTCCTATCCAGCGGCATTCTTCATCCAACTTCTCGTTAACCCGCGGCGGCTGTGCTTAGTTGCGGCCGAAGGCGGCACTATCGTTGGCTTTGCTTCAGCAGCTATGGGGCTCTTGCAACCAAGCTCACACGCACAGGATTTGAGTCGCACCCTGCATCCAGATATCGATACTCTTACCGATGGGAGCTTCTCAGAATCTTGTTCCGACATTCCCCGGTCGCACGTGACTCTTTTGACGCTGGGAGTTTTACCTGCGTGTCAGCGTAGAGGGATTGGACGATCTCTGGTGCATGGGGTTATACAACGCTTGAAAGAGTCATCATGCGGTACTGCTGCACCACAATCATATCACGACATGTCGATGAATCACGTTCCCAACCAAGACAGTAAGGCTACCGTTTTTGTTCAAGTACACGTCGCCCCTTCCAATTCTGCGGGCAAGTGTTTTTACACGCACCTTGGAATGATGGACCAACGGGTTTCTGATGATCCACGGCTTCATCTTGGGCTCGGATCACGTACGTCTGTCATGGCGGGAGTGTTGTGTATATAAACAGAACGAATGGTTTGGAATGAAACGCACTGGTTCGTCCCATTACTTGATTTCTAGCGTGTCGAATATTTGTAATGATTAGCTGTTCCTTCTAAGAACTCGTGCACTATAACCTCTGTAGCATACAACTCCACCTTTCTGAAAACAAGGTCCGAGATGTTATCTCCGTCTTCAATCCCGCAATGCGTGATGTTGTGAGTCCATAGGACGGGGTGATATCGGAGTTAGACAGAAGCTTCGTGGTGAAACAGTGACCCCAAACACACTGCCTGGCTCTCGAATCGTGGATTTAGTGACGCTGGATCGCAATGCCGCTGCGAACTGCATTTAACTCCATGAACACATGCCCTAGCTCCCTGGGACTGTAACAAGACCGTGGAATACGGATCACGAGATTCTATTAGTGAACATCATCTCCCGAGGCCATGCCCACTCACTTTGGACTATTTCACTTGCATAAAGTACTCAGGGATGAACTCTTCGGCGTATATACTAGTTCCGATTTACTCGGAGGTCAGTCCTTGCTATGTATTAATAATGGCACGGTTAGATCTCAGACTGATCATGAATGATCGTCAGATAATCTTTGACAGATAACACACGTCAATCATCCATGGTAGATACCAATAAACGGTCGGATTTTCCCCTGGAGACAATGAAGGCTCATCCAGTTGTTTCAGGAATTCTTACTCTTAATACCCTGGAAATGTGCAGATATGTCATGATCCAATGGTATCAAGCACCAAACCTAAGTCACCTGTAATGGCCTGCAAAACATCATTGTATAGTTCTAGAGCTCCCCTGAGCATCCAAATCATCGGTAGCCTGTTCATCCGCAATTCTTAATATGACTTCCGTCAGTCCCTCAGATCCCGAGTTCTGCGCAAGATTCCATGGGTTGAACAATTAAGCAGCTTTCCCATGTAGCATGGCGGATGCCGCGGATCAGATTAGCCGACCCTTCATACACGCATCATACACTATATGAGCACAGCCATCTAAGCACATGTATATGAAAGACATGGACCTCGGAGCCACTGCAACAGGTCTATCGCCGACCAAGTCATCACCGTTTGATCTTCCGAGTAGGTTGATTTTGTGCGCCTTCCATGCCAGTGCCTTCCACATTCTCGGACCAGGTGTTTCTTCGCAAGTAAGTGCTGTTATGAGAAGAGTTCATTCGCTCGCTTGACACTATCAATGAAGGCTACTCGCCTTCGTGGGGAATTCAATACTTGTTTATGACTATATCATTACTTTTTCACTCGAGGTACGCTCATGCGATATTCGAACTAGCTCATTTGAGACGTGCTACCAATAGGTAACATATATTTGGAATGCTCCATGGACACTCGTCAAAGCAGCCTTTCTTGTCAATCGGTATGGGAATTTAATCGGTCAAACCTATATCTTGCTGGAGGAGACTGGTCACCTGTCTCATGGGTCTCAAAGAGTATGTCTGAGTCCCCATACCTGTTTGGGCGTCGCAATTCAAACTCATTTATACACTAGTTCTGTGCGGCATTTTGGACATATTGTGCAACGTTTTCTATCCTTTCGGCAGAGTCAATTCGCGGTAAGTATCATAGAGCACTCCCAGGCAGTCATCTTTGACAGCTGAGTGGCGCAGTCTTGGTTCTGATGCGCGCTTGGGCAATCTGGGGGTGCAAGCGGGGCATCGCAGTCGCGCTCATCACACTATACTTAATTTATATCATAACTGTCGGTGTGGTGGTGCGCTATGCGCTGAAGGATGCTGAATGTGAGTGTTGTCGTCCAATTGCCATTTTAAACTGATGCGTGCGTTGTCGCAGCCTTGCGATTCAAGTATTTGGACGAAGTTGGTCTCTGCTTCGCTTCAATTGTGTGTATGTCACCTGATGTTCCTTGACATGATCAACGCCATTGCTGATTCACTTTGCAACACCTTTGCAGCCAAAGGTGTAAGTCTTTCGTCCAGTGTATGCGCAGTCATTTGTAACTGGCAATATTATCCAGTGGGTCGCCTTAATCGCAGCGTGAGTGAACCACATGGCCAGAAACAGCGTACAATCGCATCTCACTTACAGAATAGACTGTTGCTCGACGGCTTCGCATTGGCGATTGTATGTTCAAGTCTCATCCAGCTCACCCGTGAACTCCACCAATCGATGTTGATCCGTCTTCTCGTGCGAGATGGTATGTAGATTGTGATTTCTCTGCTGAGCCGGAAGTCCAACTGATTCTCCCAGCTGTTCTGTTTTATCTTGTAATGTTTCTAAATATGTTTTGAGATGTCAATCTTCTGACCATGCAGATGAGCTTGCTTAGCGGTGTATTATCCGTGATCTGCTTGTACGTCATCTCGCTCGTCATTCCATCGATTGATTTTTGAATGAGATATACGATCAGGACCGTCTTCCGCCAGGTAAGTATCACAGATACCGGGCAGAGGTATACCGCTTGTAGGCTAACTTTACATCGAAAAAGGATCCAAGAAACTTTCTTCAGGTAGTGTACGCAAAGACGAGTTCTGCCTGCCCGTTTTCAATTACTGATGCTGCTTACTACAGATTATCGAATCCCGTTATGTCCGTTATCGGACAACATGTCGTGCTCAACCTTCGAGGCCTTCGAGCACGATCAGGCTCGATGCGCGATTGGAGCCTGGAGATAGATCGACAAATGGCAGAGATGGATAGCCTTGAGCCATCATGTGACCCGGGAGAGAGCGAGAATGATGGGATGATGGATCTCCAGCTACTGGGCGATGTGGATGGCCAGCGTGCATCCGGGTAGTGCCTTGCCATATTTTAACGCAGGAGAAGTGCATCAGAGTACTTCTTGAACTTCACAGTAAGGGATGAACTGCACGCCCACAGACTCTGCACGAACGCTGAAACGAGATCACATGGCCCCAATGATGATGTGTGTGCCATTGCAAACACCGCGGACTCGGTGCATTATCCGAATTACAATAATTCGGAAGTGCGGTGTTCCACAGTACAGTAGTACTAGCACCGTGGCGCAGTGTGCCATGACAATGCAACAATTTCAAGTTTATAGTTACCTGACATCGTACTCACCGAAGCCGCAAGCTCTACACCCGAACCAACGCCCTCTGCAAACACAGTTACATTCCACGTCTCCATTTCTGCCATCGTCCGTTCATGGAGATGAAGAATCATCGACAACAGGTCAGTAAAGGCATTATATGCAGTCACGCCCTCCCCATGGCAAAGTATGTAGCTCGGCGTCCACAGCTACTCACATGGATCAGACACAATTGTCAATCAGACCGTTTCACATGCACTGCACGTGTAGTGTCGGATGCGAGTTGGACACCTGCTTTAACCCAAACCAGGGGTATGGATTGACAAGTGATGCGCGATGAGAATACTGACCGAGTATCAGAATTTTGCCCTGTGGAAGAGGAGGTCCGCGAAAGGTATGCATATCTCACGGTCGTCGTTCCTTAGGACCTGCCAAGTCGGAGCTCTCCTCCGAGAGTATCGATAAGGCAGACTTGTCAATGGAATAACATGCTGAACCGGAGAACATGTACTGCAATGCGTACCATTCCCGTCGTAGTACATAGCGACTGTTTGAACTCCTAGTGCGTGTTCTGTATCGTTGGGGTAGTACTCACGGCAAACCTTGAGCTTGAAAGACGTTCACGTACAAACAAAGACTTATGTGGGTCCAAATGACCGAGAAGATGGCCCATCAAATAATGAGGCGTTCGGAAAGCAACCAGTGACAGAAGCACCGAATACTTATGTACCGCAGCGTCGCTGCGGAAGAACCTATAAGAGGAGCGATCTACGGGTCGACTGAATTGTGCGGACCCGGGTTAGTGTCGGACCGTAGACCTCGTGTTGCACACGACACGTCACCAACGCGTACATCCTACACGCTGTGACTCAGACTCATTCGTCGGCGTGTCACCGAGTCACACTCTTTGAAACTTAATCCCGAAACACAAACTCAAAAAGTCATATTCCATCAATGTGCGGAGAAACTAGGAACTGTTGCGATGTTCAGTCTGAATCTAGCGTCTGTAATAATTAATGCTTTTCGAAGGCTTTCCTTTAGCGTCTCTTGCAGGGTCGCCGTTCGGTGAGACTGTAGCAACCGTTAGGTGGTCGCCGACGGTCAGGATTACTACCCAATTGCTGATGCGCGGCGGCCGCTCGGCCGGGTAGGGTTAGTAGCACTCAATGACCCTGGTCAACTGCTCTGCGGATTGCACGGCCACCCCGTTGATCGGGACTCACAGGGACTCGCAGGATGTAAGTAAAGTCCCTCGACCAGGATGCAGCGAATACAAACCAGTTGATTTTTATGATGAGCCTGGGCGAACAGAGTTCAATGTCGCTTGATCACGTCCCTATGCACACTAGCACGGGAACGACTGTTTTAGGATGGGCTCGGATCCGAGTTCACGGGATACTGTGACTATTTCTCCACGAGTGCGCCCATGTTTCAAGCTCGGATTCGCTGAAAATTCGTTAGGCAAAAAGGATTTGGCGGATGGGAATCTACAATTGAATGTGCCTTAAATTTTCACCAACGAGGACAAGTTGGTTTCGAGGGTTCAGTGGTAAGCACTTGAATAGTCTGCGGTTCACGTTTTTCTTACGGGAACCCAAGTTGTAAGTTTATGCCATGATTTATTGCTGAAACGGATGTGCCTGAAACAATCTCATCGTTCCTGCTTAACGGACGGAGTTAACCAGTGACTTAAGTGTCGTTGCGTTTACTGGCAAGTCTGTGCTGTCTCGCTGCTAGTCTGTTACATTTGGTTACGACGATCGCATGCACTTCAGGTCCTCGATGACGCGTCTTCCATCTCCGAACGAGCTGTTCGCTCAAAAGTGAGTAAAACAATGTTACCGAGTATTTCCGACTCGACTTGGTCACCATCATCAGATATGTTGCGTTCTCTGGCGGTTCGATGCTTATGTATGAATACCTCCTCACACTTTCTCTCGAAGTATGTTCCGTGTTGCGGCGTTAAAGTAGCCAGGTTGATACCATTCGTTGACAGGTGGAATACATTTGGAAGGCACCGTGGACGTTTGTCAAAGCAGGCTTTCTGCTGAACCGATACGGAAACTTGGTTGGACAAACAGTGATCGTGCTCGAGGAACTCGGAATTCTCAACCGTGGTTCACAGGGAGTACGTGGCCTATACTGCATCCCACAGGTGTACTCTCCCGAGCTCATTCCATGGCAATAAGTTTTGCGTCTCGTTCTATATCTACTGCTCAGTTTTTATGCTCTTCTCAACCGAGTCCATTCGATGTGAGTCCCCGCTCGCTGAACCTCATCTTGGGTCGTTTGGGAGGTGAAGGTCGAGTACAGTTATCGTGATAGTGCGTGCTTGGGCTGTCTGGGGGTGCACCTATCGTGCGGCGGTCTCATTGATGTCGTTGTATGGGCTCTACCTTGTCGTGGTGCTTGCGGTTGCATGCTACCTGTGGAAAATTGGCTACGGTACGTGGTGCGAACGACAGGAGATTGAGAGGAGCTGATGTAATTGTAGGTTCAGCTGTTCCGCCGGTAGATGGTCTTTGCTCGGCAATAGTTCCCCGTATGTGGCTTCTCCGTTCATATGTATCATCGCTTCCTGACAACCACATGTTGTGGCTTGTAGCATACACTGTCAGTCATTTCTTTGTCATACACATACCAAGACGTCTGACAGCGTTTTTGCTCCCTCACAGTGGCTGTTGTGGATCTTACCGTGGGTCGTTCATGAGGCACAACAGTCTATTCAGAGTTGATATACCGTATAGACTGGTGGTCGACAGCATCGTGTTAGCAGTGGCATGCCAAGGGCTTCGCAGATCCTTTAAGGAATTTCAAGGTGCCTCTACCTCGCCGTTAATTCGGCTTCTCCTGCGCGATGGTAAGAGAAGTCGATCTGCTCGTTTCGTTGGTAGGCACGACACTGATTGGGGGATTCTTAGCCGTCTCGTTTTATATTGTAAGCCCCGCCAATATCAATGGCAATGAGAAATACTGATTGATCTGACGTGTGTTGCAGGCAAGCTTATTCAACAACGTTTTTTCAATGATTTGTTGGTACGTGCCTATACCTCGACGTTTGCATCATTCGCATTCACATACGTGCGACAGGACCACGTTCCGTCAAGTAAGTCTTCCTTGGCGACTCGTTCTCCAACCCTGATGACTGATTAGTCATGAAAACAGGCACCAACGGACTTTCTCCAGCTCTTGTGCGTAGACAAACCCACCATTCGCCGTCTAAGACATGCACCCATATCTCGTTACAGACTTTCGATCCCATTACTGTCCATCGCTGGACAACGACTCGTGCTCAATCTTCGAGGACTGCAAGCGCGACCATGGACGTCGAGGGACGTGAGTCGGGTGATAGATCAAGACCTCGCAGCCATGGATGACGAGCCGTATTGGCATTCCGTCGTCGAGTCGTCAGCAGCGACAGAGACGACGAATCTCGCATTGGAAGGTGACGACACGTTTGGTACGGCAAGCGACGTTCCATGAGAACTCGGTGGTGGTGATCGATGAGCGAGTCTTTTTAGCAGATAAATAGAATGCTCGCTGTTGGACGTCGATGGACAGACTCATCCCGGTTGGCGTCGATCGATCGGTGCGATGCTTTTTTGTCCAGGGGAAATGTATAGAAGACTCATTACTGTACCCAACTGTGAACATACGATACATGCGGACACGATAGATAATACATGGCGCACTACGTACTTACATGGTTACCGCTACTACTGCCATGCCGAGCGAGCGACTATGGCCATTCGAAAAAAAAAAAAAAAAAAAAAAAAAAAAAACGAAAGGTATGACTTACACAACGGTCTCCTGTAGCACGTAACTTCCCTTACGCCGGCAGCCGTATAATAGATGGTTCAAGTTGCTCGACCGTGTCAACCGAGTCCCATGCGATAGATGGGTCCGATTAAACCCGAGTAGTAGGATTAGAATGAGAAAACGGAAGTGATCTGATGGTGCTCGAAAGCGTTACAACTTGCCGATACATCCACTAGGCTGCCCGCTCCCTACTCGATCCTGATCCTCGGAGAGGGATGGCTGTCTCCACACACGGTTCCCCCTCCCCCCCACGGCCATCAGTGAGACGGTAAGCAGCCGTAGGCTGGTAACCGACGGTCAGGACTACAACCCAATTCACAGAAGTCACAAAGAGGAAGAAAAGGTCACGTGACTAGATGCGGTGCACACGCGTTTGAATCCCTGGGAGACTATGTAACACGATGCGAAATTGTTCAACGATAAAATCATGTGTGTGGATGTGACAGGACAATTCTAATGCTTACATAAGAATGAAGCAGGGAGGTGCGCCGAAGCTGAGTTTGAAGCTTTCTCCGAGGTGTCGACTCAGGGAACGCACTGGTTAAACTGACCTGTAGCAGGTGGTGCCGAGCGGAGTTTAAATTCGGCTTGTGTAACTATGACTGACAAAGTGGTGGCAGATTCTCCTGGAAAGTCTACAAAGACTTCCCTCTGTTGACAGTTCAGTCCCGTATCCATTCATCGGCTCTCCGAATATTACGGTGGCTCTTTGCTCACCTTCGTTGCGCGCCCTCTTAAAAAAAAGACAGGGAAGAGTCCGTAGCTGTCGATCAGAATGTAAGGGCTCGGATCGAAAGCCAGGGTATGAACCTGTGTGCTCAGATTCATACGTGCAGGCCTCATACTCCAGGGTACAGGGTGTGCAATGAATGCCCTGAGATGGATGTTACCCGGCGTAGTCCCCACCTAGTCCGCTCACAATATATGTATGAGTCATCGCCTTTCCGGAGTTCCCAAGGCCTCAAGTCCAGGACACGCAACTTGTGTACGGCATGCGGTTGTTCTTACCATAGGTTGGTGGGACTGGTCCGTTTCATACCAGTATGTTACATCACCGACTGGCGCGTCCTGCAGTCGAGCAAGACCAACATTGATTATCTATTTCACCGAGTTAAGAATGGAACGTCGAGATGGCGGTTGATGTCGATCATTGTGCTCGTTGTGTTCACGGACATGTGATTTGAGTATGCCGTTTGTCCCGAGTATCACTTCAGTACGCCCTAGGTTGCGATAAATTGTACGATCGTACGGTGGATGCGCCGAAGAGGGCGAGTACGGTGAGGTTCATCGCGTGCGGATAGTCATTGATTGTGAGCCCCGTCGTGTCCACCCGCGGGAACGGGATATTTGAGATGAGTGAGCAGATGTATCTATTGGGTGTCCTTGCACTAAGCGTGCGTGTGGTGATCGCCGACAAAAGATGCGATTCATTACGGACGCTACGCCACGAGGGACGTAAGGTCGGGACTAAACGAGAAAGCCTTGTGAGGCTGAGATCACGGTACCGTTTTCCAAAAAATAGAAATATTGATGATATTATCACCCGACGGGAGATTGAAACGTGTAGAAGGTATTTGGGAGAAAGAACGGAAGGCATGCTTTTTGGAAGCGGATGTGCGACGGACCCTGTTGGCTACTGGATGTGATCTAGATGGGTGAGATGGAGATGAATGTGCGCCGGTTGGCACCGGTTTGGTTATAGTATACGAGGACGGATCGGCGGACGCGAGCAGGAGGGTGTCGTGCTTGCTTTGACCAGGAGGCAGTAGAATAGATACTGCGGTCATAAGTAGTATGCACGTGAGATAGACCTTGCCGAGCTCGATCGACGGAAAGGTGAAATGTGTTTTGTGGATGGAGAGAGGCGTGTCATTCGGACTCGTGGCGACGGTGCTGCGGCGTTTCGGGGACTGAGGCTTGTGTCGCGGTGACCTTGATATGAAGGTGTCATAGATAGTGCGGAAGAAGGAGAGGTGGAAGTGATCCGGGTCAACATCCGACACGTGGGGTAGCAGTGGTCATGTGCGGCTGTGCAGGTTGACCAAGCTGTACATATCCAAAAAAGGAAATGGTGACCTGCACGTCCTCCAAGGCGGTGTACGCTCCTCGAGTCCTACAAGAGGCGGCGGCGGGGGGGGAGGAGCTTTTTCCTCGACCCTTCACTCACTCCGATGGACTATCCCTGGCAATCCTCCGCTTCACAACAACAGCAGCAGTCGACCTCCTTTCCCTCTCCAGTCTCCGCAGGTTCCTATTTCTTTCCTGGACAGCAGACAGCGACTACGGATTCGCGTCCAACGTCGTCTGGTCTCGCTCTCAATCTCAGCGGTCTCTCCGTCGCATCGCCACCCACCCTATCACCCATCGGGCCACAAGGTCAGCTCCACCCACATCAGCTCCATGTCCACCACGCGATCCCCCATCAACCTTACAACACCCACTCTCACTCTCAGAGTGCCTCGTCCGTCTCACCGATAACACCTGTCTCTCCTCCCAACATGCCCCTCCTCTCCCCGCAACCTCACTTCTCCTACAACTTTGACGATCCCTCAAGCACTCTATCCCCTACCCCAGACCCTCTTCTCTCTCAGAGGCGACCCAGCACCGGTTCTCATAGCCCTTCTTTATCTGAACTCGCCGTCCAGAAAACCGTACCCCGAAAACGGAGCCTCACCAACGCTCCTCCCATCCCCTCACCGGCAGCTGCCACTATGCATCAGCATTCTCAGTCCCACTCCTATCCTTCACCACAACACGCCATTCCTCATCCCATCATAACAACTACTGCATCCTCCCCTCCCCTCCCGACCTCTTCTACCTCTTCACCTTCGTCCCACCCATCCCACTCCCACTCCCATTCCCTCTCTCATTCTTCCCTCTCTCCACGACGTTCACATCCTCAATTGGAAATCAATACTACTCCTACATCTCCCTACGATGACATCGATAGCGCTGGACCTGGCTTTTCCGCCCTTGGTGACGATGCCTCGGACGACGATTTTGGCAGCCCGTCGGGTTCATTCTCTGCCAGCGGTCCATTTGGTGAATATGGCTTTCCTCTCTCAATCTGTCTATCAATGCGTCCTTACTCCTTCCTCCAGGAAGTTCCAACGCAAAATTATCTGCATCCTCGGGTCAACAAGGGCAGAGCATCATCACAAAGTCCGCCGGCACCAATAACTTCGTCACAAAGCTTTATCAGTAAGTCTCCGTCGTCTCCGGATATCTCCTGATAACCAACGTGTGTCCGCATAGCATGATCAATGATGCTAAATCCCAGCATTTCATCGCATGGACAGAACTGGGGACAAGGTACTTGTTCATAATTGTGTCGATCTTCGCAAATATTCAGATGTCATGCTTGTCTAGCTTTGTAGTGTCTAATGTGGGCGAGTTTAGTAGGAGTATACTTGGCTCACACTTTAAACACAACAACGTACGTTTCCTGCACATTGTTTTATTCTCATTTTAATCCCGAATATATGCGCAGTTCTCGTCCTTTGTCCGCCAACTCAACATGTATGGATTTCACAAGATCAATAGGGTACGTCAGCCGCACCCCTCGTACTCGTCTTGATTGTAATGATCTTGTTGGACTTATATGTTACTTGCGCTGTCTTCTTTTTGTCCTTGTTCGTGTATATGCATAACTTGCATGCATGCTTGGAACCCACTTGACTAACTGCTCTCGCAATTACGGTGACCATTACATCAGACCCCGCGCGCTCAACGCACAACCTCCTCTTCTCAAACCTGGGAGTTTTCGCACCCAAAATTTCTGCAAGGCCGCCCAGATTTACTAGAAGCGATAAAGCGCAAGGCACTGGAACCCGACCCAAGAGAAAGAAGCCGGTGAGGCTACCTCCTATCTCCTCTACGCTTGCGCTCACACGTTTTTTTCCTCTTTCAATAGCGTCGAACTTCCAGGTGAGGTTGCGCGCCTTCTGTTCGAGCTCCGTGAAGAAAATCGTGCGCTCTGGCGAGAAATCAGGTCGTTGAGCAGCCGCATACCTCAACTTGTGTCACCGGCGCCGATTCCAGCGAATTTCGTGGAAACCTCTCAATGCCATATCTCACCTCACGCCCGGATCGGTTTAGGAGGTGGACATATCCTTACACAGCCAAAGTCGTCGTCGAACTTGGGAGGTGATGGTGGTGAACGGGATATCGACTGGGAGGATGACGATGGCATGAATGCATCCGTGTATGGTGGTCCCATGACAGGTACTGGAATCGGTGTGAGTGGAAGTCAAGGCGGGGAGGAATGGGACGCTCAAAGCTCGCGCTTTGCTTTTGTGGCGAGTGCTGGAGTAAACGTACCTGCCTTTGCATCCAACGCTGTTGGAACAGCGTCTGGAGGAGAGGAGTGGAAACGGTGGGCACAGAGCGAGATCCTCCAGGAGAGGAAGAGAGTTCAGAGGCTTGTTGGTGTTGTCAAGGCACTGGTGGACGTTTCAGGCAAAGGCGGCGCCATAAGTCCAACTCCGAGCAACGCAGCTGTCAGTATAGATGGAGAGTCTGATGGACGTAAGTTTTTCATTTCGATTCAGTTTTTGTATACTCAGCAGGATATCAGTCCCGCCAAGCATCCTGCAAGAGCTTCACGAGCTGTCTCTGTCTTTTGACACTTCTTCTTCCCCTCTGTCGATGGCAATCCCTTCGCCATCACCGTCACCATCACCACACTCATCTACGCATCATCATCATTCACCTAACATCTTCATCACCTCGCCAACGTCCCCCTCACCCTATCCCAGCTCACACTCTCGATCCCCGTCTAGAGAATCACAAGCCCACTCGAATTCAAACGTTTCGCAAGCGACACTTCCCACACTTTCCATTTCCACAGGTGTCTCTCCATTTCACCATTCCTTACACACACCGTCATCCTCACCCACGACCTCCGATATCGCTCCCAGCTTTTTGGCTCATGGGCTGGGACATGCGAGGAGTCTAAGTCACCTTGGCGTGCGTACACAGAGACAACCCAACATCACCCTCACGCTAGAAGCAGACGATGACGGACGGGTAGAGAAGCGCGCGCGAACCGATGGCGATAAGATCAATGACGGACAAGACACGGGGCTGCGAGCAGTAGAGGAAATGGACATTGCAACGAGTGAAGCGGGAGATAATGTCAAATTATCTTCGCCAATATCGTTGACGGGTGAAACGCCGCCATCCAGGGGTAGCAAGATGGTGGGGATGCGGTCGAGGAGTGATTCAGCGCCAATGTGGGATGGGGGTGTTGGTGGGGATAGTTCGTTGCAGGGCGGATTGAGTGCGAACTGGACAGGGAGAGGCAGGAGCGGGAATTCATTTGGACAGTAAAGATTCTTTTTCTTTTTCGTTCATGTCTACACGCTACCACCTCCGCACGCGGCTGCTTTGCTCCCGACGTCTTTCATTCTGATTTGTTTAGAGTTTGTTGTACCGGCTCAATGGTAATCGAGACGATGAATAGGATCTTGTCGATATTAATGCGGCGCGACGTATGCATGTGACGACCTGAGTCTGCTGACTAATCATGTTGCGATTGATGCCAGCCTGGTGTCCGCGGTGTCCTCGCATGGTGGACCTGCTCACACCAGGGTTTCTGAATACAGTCGTCCAGATTGGCAGCTATGACAATATTGACCCTGAGTGTTGAACGTCGATTCAAATCAAAATATGTTGACAAGCTTGTGTGGAACCGAATATTCCAGCTCTGCTGGTCCGAGTCGTTTCCTTTGAAGATTCATCCCAGAGTCAGCAAGATGATGTATCACTCAGATCGTGAGTTTAAGCCTCCTGGCTTGAATTGAAAAGATACCAACTGCTAGGGAGTCATGCATGCATTAAATAGTCTACAAGCATCGGTTAGTTCCGGCGCATCAGGGTACTGGTGGAGTCCGTACGGTTGGCTCACCCGCAATCCAACGTGTCCGATGTTTGCTGGATTGAACGTCAACGTAACTCCACCGCCGCTAGCCCTAAGCCTGAAGTAACTATCATGTCCCTGCCCTTTCAGATTGATCGGCTATGGGTGCGCATGGGCGCGCTACTTATAGGTCATAGTATCCTTGTCGGCCAGAACGAGGCTTGTTCATCTTCGCCATGCCTGGTAACAGCTCAGTGAGTACGCAATGGGCTCCAGCACTGATAGGTGAGAAGGCCACTGCAGATCCATACATCGATGCTCACCGATGTGAGCAGGTTACACGGTGTCTTGCTTGTACGTGCAACTCGACCTCGTTGGCATTCCCTGGCGGTCGAGTTTTTGACGTTTTGCGGTAGAATGTACGGCGCTACGTTGGGCCAGTCCATTTGCTACAAATATTGGTTTCCGAACGATCCTTGGTATATGAAAACATTGGTACTCCAATTCGCACTTTTTTTTTGTCACCACATATCTGACGTGTTCTCCTTAGGTGTTTGTGATATTGTAGGTTGTATTGCTGTGTGTCTGGTGCATCGTTACAATACCCTTTTCCCAGCTTAGCAGACACTGTTCAGCATATTGGGGGTAGCCGATTCGTCTGGACGTTGGTCGTGTTCTGTCGTCGAAACTCTTCATGGAGTTGCACGCATAACCTGGATTGGTAAGCCCTGGATCACCCGAAATACAGTCGACTTGTATTGATGTGGCTTGCAGGGGTGGGTATGTAAGTGATCCGTTGTTTATAACGTGTTCTCTGATACTTATCTCGACCCGAGATTTTGATGTGGTCAACTGTGAGCGTCTGTGTGATGCTTTTGGTTTTTGCACTTACTATTGGCTCATCAGTACAACATCGTCTATGTCGTGGAATGGTTTGTAGCAGCTCTTAGCGTTCTATGAATATACTGAAATTGTTGGTCAGCTTTTACAGCCGTCGGATTTGGACGAGTGAGTCATCACTCTGAAATCCTCGCTCTACACTGGTTGATGTCTCTACAGTCAGCGGGAGAAACAAGCTCATCACTTTTGTTATTGTCAGTTCCAACTGTCAGGCTACGTGTCTCAAGATCTTACCACTTTTGCACAGTTTTCCACATCAACTTTGGGATACGGTAAATTTACTGTCACTGAAGCCTGCAGGGAACCTTGTCTAATGTTCAAAACTCTACCAGTTTTTGGTACATGTATGTACTCTGATGGAGAGATTCGAGAATGACTGAATGCATCTCGCCCTAGGGTTCTTTGTTGACCTGTTTGTGCACTCTTTACGCGTGTCAACGACATCTGAAGCAACCATCTTCGTAGCAATCGAGTTGGAACCCTCGATTATCTGTTCGCGTCTCCGGTGAGGTCCACGTGCTGTGTTGACATGTTCGCTGATCTCTTTGAATCATTCACAGCTGATACTGCCCTTTGCTTGCGCGACCACCCTATGTGATTTTCTCATCACATTCACCGTCTTCAAATATATGTGGCAATCTGGCTTCCGGAGGCAACGCAGTATAATACAGGACTTGGCTCGTGTTTGTATCTCTACCGGCACATTCACATGGTAAGTCCGCGGTCTTTCTTTGCTATACAAAATTGTCATGTTTCGTTCAGCATTTTAGCAATCATCACTGCTATTCTGGTATGTTGAGAGTCAGTACGTTGCATTTCGGTGGCTGATGCATGGAGCAAAGTATCTCCTTCAAGGCAGCAACTACTGGATAGCTGGAGCGGGCATTGTGATTAGTCGGAGCAAGTTTCATCTTTCGAGTTACAAGCGATTCTGTGCTGACAAGTGATATTGTATAGGCTATGTGAATTCGATGCTGGCGGTGTAAGTCCCCATGACCTCTCTCCATACGCGTAGGTGTGGATATATGGATGCTTGAACAGGCTGAATGCGCGAAAATTCATCCGTGAACGGGACGTGAATGCTATCGATCTGACGACCATACCTGTGACGCATGGATCCTCGCAGTCGTCTTCAGGTTCAGGAAACTCACCCCAAACCAATTCATGCGCGTAAATTTCTCGGGGATTTTGTTTGTGATGTATACTTGCTATCAGGGGCACGGGTTAGGATGGTCCGACATCAGCTTGCTATCGCGAAAATTGTCTGTTCATCGTTTTCTGGTAATGTCACGGTAGAGATCGGGTTGGGTAGTAGTGAAACGTATCGATGGGTAATCATGGATGAGTTCATTAGGGTTGGGCTGTGGGGCTACACCACATACAGTATGATTAGAGTAGGACGGTTTCGAGTGAAAGCTCTCGTCAGGGGCCTACTGCTACGCCAACCGTTTGCCCGTCCAAGACCGTCTAGCGTACCAGCTACCAGTCTAATGCCCTATCGAGGGCGGTCCTCAGAGGTGACATCATGGGACGTGACTTTGATGACGCGACTGGACTCGGATGCCAGCCTGTCTATGAGGCAAGCGATTTGGCTCAATGTCACGTGCCCGCGGAGCCCATGAAAGGCGCACCATTATGGCGGAACATGGACGATCTGTGACATTAGTAAGCTTGCGAACGTTCGACACAGAACCAGTCCTTCGTGTCGGTGACGTCTCAGAGTACGACCTTCTTTTGATCACGTGTCATGCTTCTATCGTAGATCATCGTCTATCAGCCATATCCTATATCAGCGCGCTGTTCGTCTCTCTCCTTCCCTCGAGTCTCTCTCTCTCTCCCACCTTCCGTGTACGCGCTCTTCTCTATTGCCCGCTTTTCGCGCATATATTCTTTCCCACTGCACATATTTTCTTCCTCGGCGCATATAATATCTTTCGTCAGCGCATACATTCATGTCTTTGTCAATCATCACCAACAATGTCGCTCTTTCTCAGGCTGCGTCGATCTCTCCATCTCTTATCACCCAAGCAGACGTTGATTCTGAGAACACTGCACGTACTACCCATAACCTAGCCCTGCAGGCTTGCTGTGATGTAGGAGAAGCTAATGTCCTCATTGATGAAACCCTGCTTCCACCTTTTCCTACTCCTGCTGCTGCCGTGCCTTCTCTTAGCACTTCCACAGCTCAGAAATGGGTGGCTGCATATGTGACTATGTCCCCCAATTCCAAGCTACTGGCAAAGAAGGCCTTTGATTTGGTCATGCCAACTCCTACAACTGCCACTATCACCACCCCTTCGTCCCAAATCCTCTATGTATCTGGAAAGGAGGTCCATATGAATGTGAATTTCGATAGTATGCATGGTCTTAGCATTCACTCCATTATCACCGACCTTGCTAGTGCTGGACAATATCTCCCTTTAATTCTCTCCGCCAACAATACTACCAGGTGTCTTCACTGTGAGGGTCACACTCTCAAAAAAGTCAAATCTTCCATTACTGGTGTCATCCATCACCTCCTCAATCTTTCAAGCTTTCTGTCAGAGGACTCCCTTGATTTCTTTGCATGGGATGAGGCCTGGAAGTGGTACCTAAAATGGCTTGAGGTTGTTTTGGAAGCAGCTGTCTATGAGTGCTGGCTTTGGCATTATACCACACTCTCCACCAACAAAACACTTCATTCAAACTTCAGGGCTATCCTCACCTTTGATTGCAATGTTCACTCCTGCTATGCAGCTCAGCCTTTCATTCACAACCAATATGATTGGCAGCTGCAATTGCAAGTTCGCCTTCATTCTACTCTCCTCTCATTTCCCCGATGGCTTCTTTTCCTTCTTCTTTATGTAGGCAGCCAAGAGTTTGGCCGCTGCTGAAAATCTCGCACCTCCATTTACATGGGATGATCGATCATTCTCTTATTGATATGAGCCATATGACTCATCTTGCAAATTCAACTTCAAACATTGTGATATTCAAGACCCCTTGTCCTTTCAAGACCAGGTCTCCCAATCAGATTTGAAATCTCACTCTGATTCCACCTGCATCATCTGCCAGTGATCTGGTCATCGTCTCTCAGAATGCAGGAAGAGATTATGTCGAAAGGAAAACCGACTTTTGCCAAAGCTATCAATGGACAGCACGTCTGATGTTCCAATGAATCCTCTTTCTGTATTCTCTTCAACCTCAACAACACTCGTAAGCCATGCAAGCATTCATACACTGCTTGTCACAGTTGACCCGGGTAGAGGCAAGCACAGCCTTACAAGGTCAAAGGTTTGGTTGAAGGACAAGAACTTGCCTTGGAGAATTGGCACAAAGGATAAATAGTGAGCTGCCTTGGATAATCAGCAGGAGCTTAGTGATGAAATGAGGAGTATCTCCTCTATAGTAGGACGAGGACTAAGAGAGCAAGGTCTGCAAAGGCAGATGTATTGCATAAGAGGTATAAGGGTATTCGCAAGGAGGTCTAAGCTAAGGAATACGGAAAAGGGGGGTGAGGGTTTATATACCCGAGCCATGGAATATGATGGAACCTCACAGAATGTTTATGAGTAATCAAGGAAACTTGGAGAACGTTGAAGAAGGAAAGTGAACCAATAGCAAAAGGAATGCGATTAGTAATTGTGATGGAATATGAAAGAACATTGTAGAAAAGAAGGAAAGTGAACCAATAGCAAAAAGAACATGATTGGTAATCATGATGGAATATGAAAGAACATCGTAGAACGATGAGTAATACAATGCGTCATGTGACACTAAATAAATGGAAGGGCGTAGCAAGAAAGATAAGAAATATGTACAAGGAGAAAAGAAGGAACAAAAGGGCAATTGTAACACTGCTACTCACCATGCCTGTTCTTTCTATGGTGACTCTGCCCATAGAGCACTGTCCCGACTCTGCCTCTAATCTTCCTCTTGTTGCACCCACTACCTTATCCTCTTCCTATTCTTTCACTATTTATTTCTTCACTAATTTGCTTGCTGCACAAATTGAACCTCATGTATATCAAGATCACCTTTCCATTGTACCTTCACCATACGATTCAGACTTGGACTTTGCATGCATTGTCACACCATACTCTGCAGATGCTTTTCTTCTCTTTTTGCAAGAAGCTAATATTCTTCATGAATTTCTTGAACTCACTTTCAAACTTTGTCATGGCTTTCACCTAGGAAATTTTGTTTCTCTGTTATGCACTTATTCCCCCAATAATCTTCCAGGGGCCTATCAATATCATAATGTCATTGCTGATCATATTCAGGGCAAACTTGATACTCGCTGATTCTCTGGTCCTTTCTCACGAGTTCAACTCGAATCCAAAATAGGTCTTTTCTGCTCATTACCTCTTCAGGTGGCTGTTAAGAAAGGAATAGATGGAGCCCCAGACAAATTTCGTGTCTGTCGTCATCTCTCCTACAAGGGCCTTATGGGTTATTCTGTCAATGATGAGATTGATGTGACAGACTACCCTACTGAATGGGGTACAGTGTTATGGTTGACCCGGGTAGGGGCAAATGTAGCCTTGCAATGATAAAGGTCGTGGACAAGGAATAGGGACTCGCCTAGGTGTTATGCACGAAGGTCAACGATGAACTGCCTTGGGAAATCGACAGGAGTTTAGCAAGAGATGTCCACTTGACAGTAGGACCAAGACGAGGAGAGCAAGTCTGCTAAGAGCAGGTGGATTGCACAGAGAGTACAAGGTAGTTCGCAAGGAGGTCTAAACTATGGAGTAAGAAAGGGAGGCGAGGGTTTATATACCTGAGCTATGGAATATAATGGAACCTTGTGGAATGTCCTGGAAGGAAATATGAACCAAAGGCAAAAAGGACGCGATTGGTAATCACTGTGGAATATGAAAGAACACCATGGAATGATGAATAGAGGAAATGTGAACCAATAGCAAAAGAGATGCGATTGGTAATCACTATGGAATGTGAAGGAACATTGTAGGACGATGAGTAATACACTGTGTCATGTGACACTAAATAAATGGGAATGGTGAAGAAATAGGGGAAAAGTGTAAAGGAAAAGGGGAAATCGTAACATACAGCTGATGAATTCACTGAGATTGTATGTTCTTTTCTTCTTTTCTTTTCACCTCACCCAGAAGTCTTCGTGTTGTTATGGGATCCTTTTCTTTCAAACACATGCTTGAACGCACGGTGAGCAGATTGAATTACTTTATATCCCCTCTCATCTTGCTCTACTCACTATCACCGTGATCACAGATCCATCATGCACCATCTGGCACCCAAGCAGCTTGCTTGGACATAGAGGCAGCTTATCATACAGTGCCATGTGCCCCAGATCACAAACACTTCATTGTTGTTTTCTTTGACAACTCCTTCTGTTACAATTCTTCAATTCTTTCTTTTGTCTCTTTTCTTTAACGTTTTCATCCTGATGACTTCTTCACGGTAAACTACGGTTTCACCTTTCATCCGTCATCAAGATTACATTTACTTTCCTTCGCTCCGATTCCTCGGCCTTTTGTAGCTGACTCACCAACTGAGTCATGTATCGCCTTATTAATCTCCGCCCTTCAACAGGGTTCTTTCCGTTTCCTTCGCATTCCATGTAGTTCTTCATATCTATCCTTCTTTATCCTTTTTCCTTTCATAGTCTTGGTCTGTGCTCACTCGCCATAAGTATATATAAACCATACTAGCACGACCTGTACACTCTAACTTTGAGCTCCGCAATTCTACTCTTAGTCTTGCCTCTCAGTTTGCCACCTTTGGTCTCCAATCCCTCAGTCCCAGTAAAGGCCTCTCAAATAACAAAGCCTTCCTCAAGTCCTAGTCCTCATCCCAAGTCCTAGTCATCTTGTGGATACGTGCGAGCCTACCCAGCCCACACATAACAAAAGCTCAAAGTTTTCCTTCTACAATGGCCACTGTCATCGTGAGCCGTATCCTTCTTCACCCTGTCTACTAGTACTCCCAGAACGTCGAGAACAACTCCTCGACATCCACCCCCAGTTATCCCAGAATCATTGGACGACGAAGAACCCTCAGAAACCTCGGACCAAGATGAAGATAACGAAGAAACTTCGCCAGTAACCCCAGTACAACCATTACCTAGATCCCTTGTACCTGCTCAGCCTTCACCCCGATCCCCTGTGACCACACTACCAATGACTAACCGACCCACTGAACTTCGACTCAACGCTCCCCAAGAGTTCGACGGAACCTATTCCGAGTACCCAGGATGGTACAACAACGTCGTATTTTATCTTAGCACCAATTCTGAAATCTACAACAATGATGCCAAACAGATTGCCTTTGCCCTTTCGTACATGAATAAGGGATCGGCCAAGAGTTGGGCAGCTACATTTCGCGTTAGTTGCGTACAGAATGACGGCACTCTTAATATGGGTACCTGGGCTTCCTTCACCGCTAAACTCAATAGAGCGTTCAAACACCATGACGTTGTCAACCAAGCTATCGGATGGCTTTCCACGAAGAAGATGGTCTTGAATAAGGGCGTGTTCACCCCTTCCCTCAGCCTCTATACCACCGAATTTCAGACCAACGCTGCGCGTGCTGGTATCACTGACCACAACGTCTTGATCGGCTACTACTCCGCTGGAATCCCTTCGAATCTTATGATGCGTATCATGACAATGGATCCAGTACCCGATTCAATCGACAAATGGTATGAAAAGGCCGCGTCTTTCAACGCAGCCTGGGACAGAGTCAGGGAAATCAAAGCGCGTACTTCTCACACTCCTACTTCTGTCTCACGACCTTTCTCGTTCCCCTGCAAAGACCCAAACGCCATGGAAGTGGACGCAACCACCATCACTCGACCACCCAAACTCACACAAGAAACCCGCAAGGAATGTCAGGAACAGGGACTCTGTTTCAAGTGTCATCTCCCCGGTCACTCAGCTAATAAATGTAAGACCCACTTCGTCAATACCAAAGCTACCTGGAGAGAAAAGAAGCAGGAAGATGTCGATGTAGTTGTGAAAAGAACTGATGAAGAAGAGACGGGAGAAATCTCGGACTTGATGGAATGTGACGACGAAGATGACGAAATCCTTGTCAACAAAGTTCAGTCTTTTTAAATGGAGAGCCTGTATCGACATCAGTCTCTCCTTCTCACAATAGGTACTCACCTGTACAATCCAAATCCAAGAAACCAAATTCCCTGCACCCGACTACCTAGTCCGATCCCCGTCAAAAACATCGACGGATCCCTAAATATCAAAGGAACAATCCATTTTACCGCCAATCTTTACATCACAATCGGGCACACTACCACCAAAGTCCTTTTCCACATTATGGGATGCGGAAATGATCGCATCATCCTAGGATTCCCATGGCTTCAACAGGAAAACCCTATTATCAACTGGAAAGGAACCAACTACACTTTAGATCTGAAACCGATCGATCCAATGACCTTATCACCAAAAATCAAAATCATATCTGGAAAACCCAACAAAGCCCCGGATATTACAAAATCGAACCTCACCCAGTACGTCATGCTGCGATAACCCACACATTCGACAAAAGGTTGTATGACTACCTTGAAACGAACAATGAAAATTTCCTCCAACCCGAGGATTTCACCAAGATGGCGGTAACATCTTACTGCATTAACCGCATCATCAAAGGGGACGCACGCTATCTAACCCCACAATGTGTATCCCCTGCTATGGTAAAAGCTTACACTACATCCACAGACTTAGCAATACAAAATCTAGCCCTAAAACCAAAAATAACTCTTCCAGCTGAGTACAATGATTATCAATCAGTATTTTCGGAAGTCGCCGCAGGAACTTTACCACCAATTCGACCTTATGACCATGCAATCAACCTAAAAGATTCTTTTACCCCCAAAATCGGTAAACTATACCCATTATCCACTGATGAAACCAAAGCAGCCGACGACTTCATCA
>JBBPJJ010000185.1:0-30475 GCA_038088635.1 Veloboletus limbatus
AACAGTCATATCTTTGCAACCCCTAGGCCAAATCACATGACCCAGGGACCGATTTGTAGCCAATGGTTTGTACTTTGTTTGGTCTCACCAAAGCGAAGCGATATTCCCACGGGTGGTTGCGGGGCGCTTCGCGCCCCGGTTTGGGGTTAGTTATTGTAACACTTTTTGGAGTCACTGTATACCTGAGGACAGTGTGCACAGACCAGGCTAAGAATGGAAGATAAGGACAGCACTGGTAATGGGCTATGCAAGGCATAGGGAAATGACTAAGAGATAAGGAAGCTGTGCATGGTAGAAGCACAGGGTTTAGGGTCTATGGCTAAGAATACACTGATAAGGAGGCAGTGTCAATGATAGAAGCAAGGATCAAGAATAGAGATGAATCAGAGATAAGACAATGACACAGTTGGATAAGTCAGAGATGGCTGGAGATCGCCAAGATATAGGATCAAGGTGAGGCTTGGGTTGGACCAAGGATAGGAGCTCGGGCTGGACCGAGGACAGAAGTGTACACCTAAGTTAGGGGTACCAATGGAAGAAGGAGTGAGGAAAGAGGAGGAAGTGTACACCTAAGTCACGGGTACTGACAGAAGAGAGAGCAAGGAAAGAGGAATTGTAACAGAGAACATGGTTGATAGACAAGACAAGAGCATTGCACATGCATGCACTGGTGTAGGCCTTGACGGAGATATTGTAAGAGAGTTGCCAGGCAACAAGATTGAGGGGGAGTGTACCTGGATATATTAAGACACATCTGTTGTGGCTTCCAGTAGGGAGAAATGAAGTATGCGCACGCATGATCATTTGATGATCAAGATGGGAACTGTGATGAACCATCAGCATACCTTATGAGCTGCTATTCACTTACCAAAACCCTGCAAACTACCAGGCAAACCCTTAGAATGGGATAGATTCCCATTCATCATACTTGAGGGCAAGTAAAAGGGTGTTTCTGTTACGTGTGGGCTTGGTAAGCTCGCACGTAGCCACAAGGTGACAAGAATGAAGGTGAGAAAGGCTCTTAGATGGGCCTTGCTAGACAGAGACGAGAAAGGCACTTAAATGGGCCTTGCTGAACTAGGAGACAAGAGGGTCAAAGTCAACAAGGGTGCAAGTCAAGACTAGGCTAGAATTGTGGAGCTCAAAGCTAGAGTACTAGGGTCACGCTACTGGGGTTTATATACCCTAGGGAAATGAGCACGTACCAAGACAAAAGAGGAAACAAGCATAAGGAGAGTAAAGGGCAAAGGGTTAAGAATGTTATAGAATGTGAGAGAAATGGAAGGAACAGAGGAGAACCCAGTTGATGGGTGGAGATGACGAAGGTTAAGTATGACTCAGTTGATGAGTCAGTGATGGAAGACTGAGGAATCGGAAAGAACAAAGTATTTGTAAGCCTGATGATGAGAGAAAGGTGAACCCTCGGGTTACCATGGAGGAATCATTGGGTGAATGGAAGAAAAGATAAGAAGAAGTAGGGAAATGTAACAGTTTTGAGTGTTGACGATATGGTTACCAGATTTGAACCAGCTATATTGGCAGCATTGGGAGATGATAGGGAACCTAGAGGGAGGCTGAAGTAGCCATCAGACAATTTAGATCGTGAGCATGAGCACTCAGAGGTCAGAATGGTGAGATATGCACTTAGTGGTGCTCCAGGTGAGCAGGAAGAGTTGGTCTTCAAGACAGCAGATGTGGTAGCATTCTAGGGTGACGAGGATCCAAGGAATGTGCTGAAGAACCTGGAGAATGGGTTAGTAAACGATGCAAGATGATTGGAGCAGTGAAAGGAGGAGTATTCATCTAGGATGGCTCGGGATGACCTAGAACTCAAAGCGGCCATTGTAGGTGATGTACATAGTGCCCAGGAACATACTAAACACATTTGGGATAAGCATATTGATGGGATCAATGCACTATGTGGAGATTAGTTGGGCAAGCTAGGTGAGTTGGAACAGAACAAGGGTGATGGACAGTTCAATGACAATATTGATGGCATTGGGAACACCCCAGTAGGTGCTAGATGTGATGAGGACGAGCACATCGACAGAACGAATGCGCTAGGTCAGTCAGGCAAAGACATGGGTATGGGTATCTGTGGGTATAGGTAGGGGTATGGCTGTCTGGTACCCATACCCATACCCACACCCACCAGGTGGGTATATTACCATGGGTATGGGTGGGTATGTGGCCATATGTCACACTATATGATATATCATCATAACTCTAAATTCAGAATTACATCATCCATCACAAACTTTAATGATACCTGACATGCAGTGCTACATTCTAGGATAAGGTTCTTGAGCTAAACATTTTCATGGCTGTTCAACCTTCAGTCATGTCGACTGAGAAACGAGCAACCAAGCTAACAGACAAAGCCAGAGCTGCTCTTGAAGACAAGTCCACCTTGAAATGTAAAAACAATGATACTGCTCCCATGAAGAAGTCATATCGCAGCTCTAATGCGAACCAGACAAGCGGACATCACAACCATTCTCACAAGCGTCGCCATGTTGAAACCGAATCCACCCAGGGTAGTGAGGAAGAGGATGAACCACTTGATAGGGAGAGCATGTTGATCAGTGATAATGACGAGAGTGTGAAAGGTACCGATACAACGTCGAACAGTGACATGGAGAAACTGAGTCCCAAGGAAGAACTTGGTAAATATCAAACAACATCTAAATGTTTGCTTACATTAGTTTCTAGAAACCATGATGAAAGACTGGAGTTCACTGATTTACGCATTTTTCAACCCTATTCCGACCATAGAAGACGTTGGTGGTCAGCACACACATGTTTTCAAATGCTCTGCAAGGGGCTGCAGGGTTACGGTGTGCAGATATCTTGACACCACCGATGCGTGGTCGACTGGAAATATGCACAAACACATCCGAAAGTGTTGGGGTACTGATAACTTGAAGGCAGCCAATGATGCCAAGAATGCCACGGAAGTGCATGAAAGTATTGTTGGTAGTATCCTGCACACCGGGTCAATCACAGAGGCATTCGAAAGAAAAGGGAAAGGAAAGATTACTTACTCGCATAGACAGCATACTTGTGCTGAGACCAGGCGAGTTCTCATTTCCATCGTGCTTGATATATTATAACATTATATTCAGGACGGAGATAGTTAGATGGGTGTGCAAGAGCCTGCGGCCATTTGCAGTCGTCAGTGATCGCGACTGTCAGTCTTTGATGAAAACCGGGAGACCTGAGTACTACATACCTTCGGATAAGACTGTCTCGTGAGACGTTCAACTCATTTTTGCAAGAACTCAAATGAGGGTAGCTACGATGTTGAAGGTATTTGTTAGTATGCATGTCTTGAAATCTCAGCGCTAATATGCCCACCAGGAGTATGACGGTAAATTGAACTTCACAATGGACGCTTGGACCGCACCCAACCATCATGCACTTGTTGCATTTGTGGTCCACCTGGAACAAAAGGGAGCGTCATTGAGTTTTCCATTAGATGTCGTCGAGGTGGCCAAGGTAACAATACATGCCATTGTGCGCAGATGCTGGTCTGAACGTTCTCTTGAGTCCCACACAGGCGGAGAACTTGCGGCGGCATTTCGCCAGGTTCTAGAAGAGTTTCAAATCAATGATAAGGTCAGTTGGCGAAACGGCATCAAATTTCAATCACTTTGCTTACGTTGGTGTAGATCTTGTGCATCACTTGCGACAACGCTTCAAACAACAACATGATGGTTGAGCGGTTGGGTATCACGCTGCCTGACTTTGGTGGAGCGTCCACACATGCATGGTGTTTCCTACACACCACGAATCTTGTAGCCAAAGCACTGATCAGAAATTTCGATATGAAAGATAAAACGGCAACAAATGAAAACATGAGCGCCGATGGTATGTGCTTGCTGAAAGAACTTGAGGAGCTGAGCGAGGAAATTGAATACGAGGACCTGGTAACCATCACGGAAGAAAACACGATGGATGAGGAATCCAACGACGATATCAATGGCCTTGTCGACAATGTTGAATTGTTCAGTGACAAGGAACATCGTGAATTGCTAGAACGGATTGGGCCACTCAGATTGGCACTTGTCAAGGTAAATAAAACCACAGCGAACATACCTTGTCCATGATTGGGTTTCTGATCGAATTGCAGTATATTGACAGATCCGTAAACTTGCATTTAAGTTGATCCATTCTACCACAAAGCTATTGCCAGCTTGGCAAAATATTCTTCGAGAAATGGGGCTGAATATCACTCACCTGCCACGTGATGTTTCGACTCGGTGGAACTCTACATTGGATATGTTGGAGTATGCACTGAAACATCGCAGCACGGTTGACAATGTGACCCAGGATCATGTGCTAGGATTAAGAAAATATGAGTTGGATGATGGGGAGTGGATGTTGTTAGAGCAGCTACACGATGTGCTGAAGGTGCATGTCGAAGCAACGTGTATTGTGGCTGTGACTCTGAGCTAAACAAGCCCACAGATTCTCAAAGATGCTACACTCTTTTTCTCGCACTCTCTGCCCAACCTCGCTATGGTCATTCCTGCCATGGATTTCATCGATCAAAAGCTTACAACATACTCACTCAACCGCAAGTACAGTCCTGCCATTCGTGCTGCTGTTAGTCTGGCCAAGCAGACGCTTAACCGGTACTACGAGCTTACGGCCAGCTCTGAAGTGTACCGAATCGCTATGGGTAAGTCATTGCGTCGTTAGTACTAGACGTACTGACAAGTACTTGACTTATAGTCTTACATCCGCGACACAAGCTTGCTTACTTCAAGAACGCCAACTGGGAAGGGGACTGGATTGAAACCGCCAAGCAGCTTGTCAGGGATGTGTTCGAGCACTCATACGTCATAGAGGAGATTGACAACCCTGACCACCCTGCTAACGACCCGACGGCATTCAAGACCAAACAGGTATGTCACCTGGCATCACTTTGCATTGTAGTAGTACCACTGACATTACTTAGTACAATATTTTCAACGACATGGCCGCTGTTACGATTTCCCTTCCCCTTTATTTCTCTTGTCTTTCTTGCACCTTTATTTAGTGTCACATGACACAGCTGTATTACCAATCCTTCCATAGGATTCCATCGATTTCCATTGCGCTTACCAAGCGCTCTTCTTTTGCCATTGGCTCTTACCTTCTGCTCTTCTTTTGCCATTGGCTCATGTTTCCTTCTTTGACATTCCATGATCTTCTCTGCTTATTCATAGACATTCCAAGGAGTTCCACCATATTCTACGACTTGGGTATATAAACCCTCGTCTCCCGTCCATACTCCTTAGCTTAGACCTCCTTGCGATATACCTTGTATTCCTTGCGCAATCCACTTGCAACCTCACTCCTCAACCTGGTCCCATCGGACACCTCTTGCTAAGCTCCTGCTGATTCTCCAAGGCAGCCTCCTAGTCGATCTACAGGAAGAACCCTTAGGCAAGCTCTCCTTGTTCATCGTCTCTTCGTGACGATCCTTGTCCTTGAACCTTTGCAAGGCTATGTTTGTCCCTACCCAGGCCAACCGTAACAAAAGGTCTAAGCTCTACAAACAATGACTACCATCGGGTAGATCACCACCATAGCTCTACGACCCTGAATCCCTGCCCGGCTCTTTAGCCCAACCATTGCTTATCGGGAACAACCCGACAACACAGATACTGAGTCCTCACCATCACCTAGTCAAGAACAACTAGCCCTTTTCAACGACGAAGAAGACCTCCCCATTCCCTCAGCGGAGTCTACCCTAGATGCAACAGTATTATCACATCATCTCTCGAGTGCTCTTCACATTCCTCGCGCCCAAACTCCACCATCCCCAACCCCTGTAGCACGACAACCCACTTTTTCCTTACCAACTCCTCGGCCGATCACTATGACCTCTTCCAAACCAGTGGAACTCCGTCTCGGCACCCCAGATTCTTTCAATGGCTCATATGAAAAAGCCATTCCTTGGCTCGACTCAATCCATACCTATCTCATGGTAAACGAGGATGTATACAAATCCGAAGGAAAGAGAGTTGCCTTCGCCCTCTCCCATATGAAAGAAGGAACCGCAGCTACCTGGGCAGCTACTTTCCGCCAAAAGGCGTTAGCCGCCTCATCCTTTGGAACCTTCCAGGACTTCATCAAAGAATTCAAGGTTGCATTCGAACATGTCGACACCCAGAACAATGCTATCAACCGTCTCTCCACTCGAAAAGTCTCCTCCCCAAAAGGAAAAGAAGAAACCTAGGGAGAGAAGCTTAATCTTTTTGTCACAGAATTCCGCAACGATGTTGTTCTCTCAGGAATCAAAGACGAAAGAGTCCTTATTAGCTACTTCGCTGCCGGACTTCCCCCGTCCCTCATGCATTGCATCATGTCCATGGACACCGTACCAACCAAAATAGACCAGTGGTACGAGAAAGCAATTCATTTCCAAACCCAATGGGAACGAGCACAGGATCTCGCCAAGATTCACAACCATTCCTCCACCTTCTGTCCTTTTTCCACCCCGCAACACACCACCCCGGCTAGAGATCCTAATGCTATGGATGTAGACGCAATCACCGCCCCTTTTCCTCCCAAGCTCACCCCAGAAGAACGAAAACGCTGCATCCAGGAGAAAAGATGTTTCCGTTGCAGAAAAACAGGACATTATGTGGACACATGTCGAACCTTCCCAAAGGTTCCCCAAACCAACCCTTGTCCCCGCATACAGCGCACCCACGAAGCCACAGCAAATTTGATTGAGCTGGACGATGACGAAACAACGCCGACTGTAAAGAAGGTCAGGTTCTCTGTTCCAAACAAGGGTTTTTAGCTCGGGAGTCTCGATCGACGCGACCCACTCCCTCTTCCCTACAATGTGCCCCTGTACTAGTATCTACCACCATGAAGGAATCTATGATCATCCCCCTTGAACTCATCGTCCCTTCCCACACATTGCAAACCGTCGAAACAAAAGCCCTCATCGATAGCGGAGCAGACGTCTGCTGTATCGATTGGGACTTCGCCAAGAAACATCGCCTCCACACCACTCACCTTTCTTCCCCCATCCATGTCACCAACCTCAACCAGGAACCAACCTTCAAGGGAGGAGTACGGTTCATCACCACCCTGTTTTCCCACATCAATGGGATCACACACAAAATTTTATTTTATGTCATGAACTGCGGACATCAAAATGTGATCCTCTGTCTCCCCTGGCTGAAGGCCATCAACCCCAAAATTGACTGGAGCAAACAAATCCTCTCCATCGATGAGGGAACTGACCAATCCAAGGAACTAGTCGCTCTTCACAACGATGATGTTCGTCTAGAATCAGCAAGATATCAACGATACCAACCATGCGAAGACCCTCCTCCCAACCATATCCACGTTGACTCAGTACACAAAGCCTGGTTATACAATTATTTAGATTACGAATCTGAACAGCAATACCTCGTCCGGGCCAATGACAACCGAATCATCCATCGTATTCTTCGCGAGGGGAGTAAACTCATTCCCAAAGGAGACCCCTGCATTGCCAAACTCATGACCGCCACCGAATTAGCTATGGCAGCAGAGAAACCTAAAGCACACCTACCAGTGGTTTACAAAGACTTCGCTTCTGTCTTCTCAAAAGAAGCCACCGACCACCTTCCCCCGTCTCGACCATATGATCATGAGATCAACCTTACCGACTCCTTCATACCAAAAATTGGCAAAATCTACCCGCTTACCCCTGATGAACAGAAGGTGACAGAGTCCTTCCTCGACGAAAACCTCAAAGCAGGAAAAATATGACCGTCAAACTCTCCCCAGGCATCACCCTTCTTCTTCATCAAAAAGAAGGACAGCGGACTCCGCCCCTGCCAAGATTACCGGTATCTCAATGAACATACCGTTCGAGATGCTTATCCTCTCCCTCTTGTTTCAGACCTTGTCGATAAACTCAAAGGCGCCAAGGTCTTCACCAAATTCGACATCCGTTGGGGATATAACAACGTACGAATCAAAGACGGACACCAATGGAAGGCCGCCTTCATCACCCATAAAGGCCTTTTTAAACCAACGGTGATGTTTTTCGGCATGACAAACTCTCCTGCCACCTTCCAACGTTTCATGACTGACTCCTTCCACGATATGATAGCTGAAGGATAGTTAGTCATCTACATGGATGACCTCCTCATCTACTCCCCCGATAAGAAAACTGACGAAGAACGCACCCGCCGAGTTCTTCAACGCATGACGGAGTTGGACCTCCATCTCAAGTTGGAGAAATGTACCTACGCCACCTCAGAAGTAGAATACCTTGGCATGATTGTCAAACCTGGGCAACTTGCTATGGACCCTGTCAAACTGGAAGGCATTGCCTCCTGGCCTACTCCCTCCTCTCTTTGTGATGTCCACTCCTTCCTCGGCTTCACGAATTTCTATCGCAAATTCATCCCTGATTACTCCACTGTCGCCTGACCCCTCATTGACCTCACCAAGAAGACAATCCCATGGAGTTGGACCCCCGCCTGCCAACAAACCTTCGAGAAACTGAAATCCCTGTTTCTTGCCAAACCAGTCCTCCATCTCCCTGACTTCTCCTCTCCCTTTGCCATTGCGACTGATGCCTCTCAATATGCTTCCGGTGCTGTCCTCCTCCAGACCGATGTCAATGGCGACTGGCATCCCTGCTCCTATCTATCTCAATCGTTCGCACCCGCAGAGCGCAACTATGACATCCACGACCGAGAACTCCTTGCCGTCATCCATGTTCTGAAGGAGTGGCGACACTATCTTCATGGCTCCCCCCATCCGATTCAGGTCTTCACTGACCACAAAAACCTCACCTACTTCAGGCAAGCCCAGAACCTAAACCGTCGTCAAGCCCGCTGGCTTCTCGACTTAGCAGATTTTGATCTCCATATGATCCATGTCCCCAGCACCCGTCTTGCTGCCCCCGATGCTCTCTCTCGCCGTCCGGATCACTCTCCACTCACCTCTGACAACGAGGGTGTCGTCCTTCTCCCTCCTTCCCTCTTTGTCAATCTTATTGACACCACACTCCACCACCATATCGTCTCCCACTCTTCCTCTGATCCCTTTGTCCTCCAAGCCTTACAAGCCTTAGACGGCACCCTTCCGCCAGCCTTCCGTTCCCACCTCTCTGACTGGCAATATACCGATGGAGTACTCACCTACCAGGGCCGTGTTTATGTTCTGCCTGACGCAGATCTCCGTTGTTCCATTCTCCACCACTGCCATGATCACGAGACCGCTGGCCACCCCGGCTACCTTAAAACCCGACAACTTGTTTCTGCCGAATTTTGGTGGCCCGGCCTCGCGCACTTTGTGCGACAATATGTCGATGGCTGTGCTGTTTGTCAGCAGGCCAAATCCAACACTCATCCCACTCTTCCCCCCCTCACCCTGATTCGATCTTCTTGCACTCGCCCCTTTTAGCAAATCTCTTGCGATCTCATCACAGACCTTCCTCCCTCCGCCGGCTTCAACTCTCTCTTGGTTGTGGTCGACCACGGGCTTACAAAGGGGGTGATTCTCTGTCCCACAGTCAAAACAGTCACTGCTGAAGGGATTGCACACTTCTTTTTCCTCCATGTCTACACTCGCTTCGGTCTCTACGACAAAATCATCTCTGATCGTGGCCCTCAATTCGCCTCTGCTTTCACAAAAGAACTGGGCTGCCTTCTCAATTACTCCCTCGCCCTCTCTACCACCTATCGCCCTCTCTACCGCCTATCACCCACAGACCGATGGGGAAACAGAACGCGTCAACCAAGAAGTCGAAACCTATCTCCGCATCTTCTGTGGAAATAACCCTGCCTTATGGCCCTCATTAATCCCACATGCAGAATTCGCCCATAATCACTGACCCCACTCTGTCACCAACCAATCACCCTTCTACCTTATGATGGGATATGAACCCCACGCCCTTCCCTCGGTAATAGCCGATTCTCCTATCCCCGCCGTCGAAACTCGCTTCAAAAACCTTATCGCCGCACGAAATGAGGCCCTCGCAACATATAAACTCGCCTGACAAGTCATGGCCTCACAAACTTGACGAACCTTCATACCCTTCGCCAAAGGAGATAAAGTCTGGTTGGAAGCAAAGAACCTCAAACAACGCATCTCCGACCCAAAGTTCTCCCCAAAACGAGAAGGACCTTTTACTATCACAGACGTCCTATCTCCTATTACATACCATCTTCGTCTCTCCAAAACGTGGAAAATTCACCCAACCTTCCACGCATCCCTCTTATCGCCCTATCACGAAAACAATGTACACGGGCCCAACTTCCTGGAACCACCACCTGACCTTATTGGCAGAGAAGAGGAATTTGAAATCGAGCGGATATTAAAACATCGCGGCTCCTCTTCTTCCTGTTCATTCCTGATCCGATGGAAAGGGTACCCGCTGGAAGACGATTCCTGGATCCCAGAACAGGATCTCAAACATTCAAAGACCACCCTCCTAGAATATAAAAGACGACATCCGGCTGCCTTCCCCTCCATCACAACCCATTCCTTGCCACACAAACAATAAAACAATGTCTATCGGCCCTACCAACCCAACTGTCTCCTCCACCACGACTTCCTCCACCCTCGATGACGACCAATCCTCCACCAACGCAGATGCCGGATGGGCAGTTGGATCGGACGACGGTGGCGCACCCGCTCCCATCCTTACTCTCTTCGAACGGCTTACATCGTTACCATCTTCACTTCCTATGTTCCCTCTCGCCGTTCCTTCTTCTATTCCTTCCGTAATGCTTCCTTCTTTCGCCCATAGACGTAGAGAATCTTTCTTTAATCAAGCTGCCACTGCCCGCCTCACTTCCCAACTCTGTGACATTACCCTTAGCCGCACTCTAGATGCCCACATAGACAACCAATCACCATTTCTTTACTTATACTGTCTTTTTCTTACCACTTCCTGTCTTTTACTCGCTACCACGAACCCCATGCCTCCTACTGACCGCCCATTCCCCCCTTTCGTTCGCCACATTCGCTCCCTCCAAGAATCCCTCGAGGAGGACCTCCTCCAACTCATGCATCAACTGGACTTTCCCACTTTCGTCGACAATGTAGCCTATTATCACTCCTGCCTCGATGAGATCCCCTACACACCGGCTCCTCCCCGTTCCTCACCACCCTCATCATCATCATCGCCAGCTTCTCCGTTAACCCTCGCGGAATTAGCCATGCTCGAATGGGTAGACCTCTGGCTTAGTGGTAACAATGGAGAGGACCCTCTTCCAACCAATCACCCCCAGTATCATGAGGCTTGCTACTCCTGCCGTCGTCTTGGGCATAACCGCCCCGATTGTCAATACTACCAGTGCCCCATTTGTATGCGTTGGAGCCCCGGACAGCCACAATCACGTTGTCCCGAGCGGATGACCCGACGCTGTTCCCCTCCTCCTCCTATCCCCTCGTCTTCGTCTTCCTCCTCATCGTCTCGCCGGTCCCATCGCTCTCGAAACTCCCCCTTACCTTTACCGACTCCCCCGCCTCCCTATCGGGGACCTCGTCGGTCTCATCCTCCTCCTTACCAGCAATGCCGACCCGCCACACCATGGTGTTCTCCTTCCCCACTCTACAACGATGTCATCCCGGACGAGGGATGCTACAACATGGACGGTTCGGGTTACAATTCCCCTTTTTAATCTTCTTTGTCTGGTGACTCATTGGCTAGTGCGGAGGTAATGTTATGATTTCCCTTCCCCTTTATTTCTCTTGTCTTTCTTGCACCTTTATTTAGTGTCACATGACACAGCTGTATTACCAATCCTTCCATAGGATTCCATCGATTTCCATTGTGCTTACCAGGCGCTCTTCTTTTGCCATTGGCTCTTACCTTCTGCTCTTCTTTTGCCATTGGCTCATGTTTCCTTCTTTGACATTCCATGATCTTCTCTGCTTACTCATAGACATTCCAAGGAGTTCCACCATATTCTACGACTTGGGTATATAAACCCTCGTCTCCCGTCCATACTCCTTAGCTTAGACCTCCTTGCGATATACCTTGTATTCCTTGCGCAATCCACTTGCAACCTCACTCCTCAACCTGGTCCCATCGGACACCTCTTGCTAAGCTCCTGCTGATTCTCCAAGGCAGCCTCCTAGTCGATCTACAGGAAGAACCCTTAGGCGAGCTCTCCTTGTTCATCGTCTCTTCATGACGATCCTTGTCCTTGAACCTTTGCAAGGCTACGTTTGTCCCTATCCGGGCCAACCATAACAGCCGCTCTGGCCCCACCCAAACAGTTTGATCTAGGTGACAAGTTGGAATGCTACCTTCATATTGACATTGAATTTGTCACAGATGCCCTGACATGGTGGTATGAGCGGCACGCTGTCTATCCTTGCCTGTCCTGCATGGCAATGGACTATTTGAGCATCCCAGGTTAGTTTTCTATAATTCTGTTGTGGTTCTGTTAGGTGACTGTTTCTTTTAGCTACTTTGGTTGATGTGGAACATCTCTTCAGCTGCGGTCGTCTACTCATTTCGCACACATGTTCCCATCTTTCGCCTCAGTCATCTCGCACTCTACTCTGCTTGTGAACCTGGAGCTCGCTTGGCCTTGTCAAGATGGAGGATGTATCAGCAGTGGTTGGTCTGAAAGATGTGGAGAGTGATGAGGAAGCTCTCGAGAATGGTTGGGACAGTATCAAGCTGTAGTTAGATTGCATTTTTGGTCGCTCCGAATATGAGGTACCCATGGGTGCAACCCACCATGGGTCGTATTCCGGGTCCACTTTTGCTGACCCACAATCATACCCATACCCATGTCGTGGGTATGGGTATATCCCTGGGTATGGGTATGGGTACGACCGCTGATACCTGGGGGTATACCCATGTCATTGCCTAAGGTCAGTATTTGTGCCCAAATGGTCTAGAGGGTGAGTTAGGCAAATTGCAAGAAAACAGAGGCAGTGAGAAGTGCCACAGCAACAGCAATGGAACTAGGAATGTCCCAGAATGTTGGGAACACAAGTGCATCAATGGTGATGGTGAGACAAATGTGCTAGGTGTTACGATTTCTCCCTTTTCCTCTCATTCTTTTCTCGCCTTGCCCCTATCCCTGTCATCAGTGGATCTCCAACAGATCTTGCTATCTTTAGCACATGACTCACCACTTATCTTTAGTCATTCTTACTTAGTCCTTATCTCTTATCTCTGAGTCATCTTGCCTCACCTTTGCCATGAGTCTAGCTTCTTCACTTCTTCATTGTTCTATCACATTCCATTGCTGACTCATAGACATTCTATGCCTGCCCTAGAGTATCTCTGGGTTTCCTATATATACCCATCCCTCATAGTTGTAGTTCCTCAGCTTGGTCTTCCCTTGGGTTATACTCTGAACATTCCCTAGTCCTAGATCTTGCCTAGTCTCGTGCCCTCGTGCACCTAGCAATCTATCCCCTTTATCCTTGACCTTACCTGGTTTCCCGTTGTCCATAAACGGCCTCCTCGTCTCCTCAACCTTGACATCCAGCATTCAAGGGCTATGCTCGTCCCTACCTGGGCCAATCGTAACACTAGGCTGAGATGTGTGGCCACCAGGTCATGCAGCCTGAAGTGAGCACATTGAGTACTCAGTGATTTACTGAGTATTCTATAAGGGCAACAAGTGATATACACTGTGACTCAAAACAAGTCAAAATGCGACTGCTAGCTGGATACAACATGAGTTAGCACAAGAGGTACAAGCAGATGATGGCACATGTACTTGGGCTATTCAAGTGACTGATCAAGCACAGATTTTGACAGCCTATTCCAGAATAGGACAGAGTGTATCTCAACTAGACTACACTAGAATGCTATATATGTTATGATTTACTCTTTTCTCGTTTCCTAGCTTACTCTTTTTCGCTCCAACCTGATGACTCCTCCATGGTAACCCACGGGTTCACCTTTCCCTCATCATCAGGATTATGCTTACCTTTCTTCTGTCCAATTCTTCGGTGTTCCATAGTGACTCATCAACTGAGTCCAACATAGCCTCCTTCATTTCCGCCCTTCAACAGGGTTCTCTTCCATTCTATCGCTTCATATGCCTTCCATGACATTCCGATACATTCCATTCCATTTCCGCCCGCATAGCCCTTCATCTATGCGGTCCTGACTTTACATAACCTTCACTCTTCCCTCTGATTCCCTCGTATTCCACCGCACAGACCTCAATTGCTGTGGTCCTCATTTACCTTTCTGATACATGGTCCGTGCCTAGCACTCAGTACTATATAAACCCTAGTAGCACAACCATGTACCCTTAACTTTCAGCTCTGCAATTCTACCTAGCTTTGCTCCTGATCTCGTCGGGCTTCCACCCTTCAATCCTTGACAACCTTAGTCAACAAAGGGGACATTCTTGAACCCTTTTCTTGTCCTCATCCCGAAGCACCAATAGGCAGCTTCAGTCCTCGTCCTCCTAGTCCTTGTCTTACCTTGCAGCTACATGTGAACCCACCCAGGTCCACACGTAACAAAAGCTGAAAGTTACTCCTGCACGGCCACTATTATTGTGAGCCGTATCCATCTTTACCCTGTCTTCCAGAACCACTGCTTCGAGGAGAACTCCTCGCGATCCCCCCCCAGTAATCCCTGATTCCTTGGATGACAAGGAAACCATTACCTCGCCTGTCACCCCAGTACAGTCCACCATGGCTAACAAACCTATTGAGCTCCGTCTCAACGCTGCGAAGGAGTTTGACGGCTCCTATATTGAGTATATGGGATGGATCAACACCGCCATCTTTTATCTAATGACCAACACTGAGATCTACAATACTGACGCCAAGAAAATTGCCTATGTCCTCTCGTTCATGACGAAAGGGTCTGCCAAGAGCTGGTCAGCCACCTTCCGTACTTCCTGTGCTGGAACCAATGGAAACGTCGACATGGGAAGTTGGCTTCATTCATCAACAAGCTCAACAAGGCCTTCAAACACCATGACATCGTCGCACAATCTATTGCCTGGTTGTCCACCAAACGGATGACACTTACCAAAGGAGTCTATGTTCCCTCCCTGAACATCTACACTACTGAGTTCCAAACCCATGCTTCTCGTGCCAACATCACTGACGAAAACGTGTTGATTGGATACTACTCCGCAGGCATCCCCTCAAACCTCATGATGAGGATTATGACCATGGACCCTGTACCTACTACAGTCAACAAGTGGTACGAGAAAGCAACCTCGTTCCAAGCCGTTCTCCACTACCGCTCGCCCCTTTACCCTTCCTCGCACTTCTGACCCTAATGCCATGGAGGTAGATTCCACGACCGTCATCCGACCCCCAAAGCTTACTCCAGAAACCCGCCGAGAATGCCAGGAGAAAGGACTTTGTTTCAAATGTCGCCTTCCAGGTCACTCTAGCAACAAGTGCAAAACCAGGTTTACCAATGTGTGCGCCACCTTGGAAGAAAAGACGCAGAAAGACGATGATATAGTTGTTAAAAAGACTGACGAAGAAGAGACAGGAGAAATCCCGGACTTGATGGAATGTGACAATGAAGATGATATGATCCTCGTCAACAAGGTTCAGTCTTTTTAAAGGGAGGGTCTGTTCCGACGTCAGCCTCTCCTTCTTCCACCCCTAGACACTCGCCTGTACGATCTAAATCCAAGAAATCACTATTCGTTGCTGTAAAATTGATCGTCCCCTCGAGTACCAAGAAAACCGTCGACACCGCTGCCTTGGTCGATTCAAGAGCCCATATCAACTGTCTTGATTGGGCATTCATATGAAAGAATCGAATTCCTTGCACCCGCTTACCAACCCCGATTCCAGTCAAGAACGTGGACGGATCCCTTAATATCAAAGGGACCATCTATTTCACTGCCGACCTCTATGTCACCATCGGACAGATTTCCACGGAGGTCCACTTCCATGTCATGGGATGTGGAAACGACCGAATCATCCTCAGATTCCCTTGGCTACAACAAGAAAACCCGACCATCAATTGGAAAGCCAATTGGATCTACCTCAATCTGGCAGCCGACCGATCTAACCACCTGTCCAGTAAAGTAGCTGCCTCAGCTACACAAAACCAACAAGCACCTGGCTATTACAAAGTCGAACCCCACCCTGTCCGACATGCATCAATCACCCATGACTTCGATAGACGATTATACGACTACCTTGAAGTAAATAATGAAGAATTCCTTCGACCCGAAGATTTCACCAAGAAAGCAGTAACGTCATATTGCATTAACCGGGTTGTCAAAGGAGATCGCCGTTACCTAACTCCTCGATGCATATCTCCAGCAATGGTCAAAGCTTACACTACATCGACAGATCTGGCCATTCAGAATCTTGCCAACAAACCCAAAGTAACACTTCCAGCTGCCTACCATAGCTATCAAAAGGTATTCTCCAAAGTAGCGGCCGGAACACTACCACCAAAACACCCTTATGACCATGCCATCAATCTCAAAGAGTTGTTCACTCCAAAGATTGGCAAACTTTACCCCTTGTCCACTGACAAGACAAAAGCCGCAGACGACTTTATCGAAAAACATCTTAAGTCAGGCAAGATTCGTCCCTCAACATCCCCACAAGCCTCACCTTTCTTCTTTGTTAAGAAGAAAGATGGGAAACTCCACCCCTGCCAAGATTACCAGTACTCAAACGAACATACCGTTCGAGATGCATACCCTTTACCATTGATTACTGACCTCGTCGACAAGCTGAAAGAAGCCAACCATTTTACGAAATTCGACGTACAATGGGTTACAACAACGTCCACATCAAAGACGGAGATCAGTGGAAAGCTGCATTTATCACACATCGCGGACTATTTGAACCAACTGTCATATTCTTCGGGATGACTAACTCTCCGGCAACATTCCAATGTTTCATGAATGACTCCTTCTGTGATATGATAGCGGAAGGATGGTTGATTATCTATATGGACGATCTCCTGATCTTCTCCCGAGATATCACCCAACATGAGGAACGTACCAAACACGTCCTCTAACGAATGGACAACCTCGATCTTCACCTCAAATTAGAAAAATGCGTCTTCGAGACACAAGAAGTCGAATACCTTGGAATGGTTGTCAAACCTGGCCAACTTGCCATGGACCCGGTTAAACTTGATGGAATCTCCGCATGGAAAGAACCGACAAACCTCAAAGGAGTCTGTTCCTTTCTGGGTTTCGCTAACTTCTATCATCGTTTCATTCAGGATTATTCCACTATCGCTCAACCTCTCATTGACCTCACCAAGAGGACGGTTCCCTGGGGATGGACGCCTGCATGTCAACATGCTTTTGATACCCTCAAAACCAAGTTCATGTCTCGTCCAGTTCTCCAACTTCCTGACATGTCCCAACCTTTCGCCATTGCCACCAACGCCTCAAAATGGGCCACCGGTGGCATTCTCTTGCAATCCGATACTAATGGGGACTGGCACCCTTGTTCTTACCTCTCTCAATCATTTAATTCAGCAGAGCGTAATTACGATATTCACGATCGAGAATTGCTTGCCATTCTCCACACCCTTCGAGCATGGCACCATTATCTGATTGGGTCTCCATTCCCTATACAGGTCTTTACTGACCACAAAAATCTCACCTATTTTCAACAGGCTCAACTGCTTAATCGTTGTCAAGCCCGCTGGCTTCTCGACCTCACTGACTTCGATCTACAGATCGATCACATACCGGGCAAACTCCTTGCTGGACCAGATGCTCTTTCATGTCGCCCCGACCATATCCACGCTGATGACTCCTCCGACAACGCCAACGTAACCCTCCTTCCTGATGCATTATTTGTTCGCCTTATCCACGACACCATGGACCAACAAGTCCAGAAGGCTTCTGCCTCAGACCCTGTTGTTCTTGATTGGCTCCACCCTCGCCCCATTCCCAGTTCCTCCGTGACCCGGAACCCTGCCGATTGGTCCTTCGCCGATGGTAAACTCTCCTATCAAGGATGGCTGTACATCCCGTGTGACAACGCTTTGCACTGCTCGGTTGTATCCGGGTGCCACAATCATGAAACGGCAGGACACCCGGGTTATCTCAAAACCAGTCAACTCATTGCCGCTCAGTACTGGTGGCCCAGTCTGGCCCAATACGTTCGCTGTTACGTCAAAGGCTGTGCACTCTGCCAGCGCAATAAGGTGAACACTCATCCATCTATGCCCCCTCTATCTCCAATTTCCTCCGCCTGCACTTGCCCGTTCCAGCAGGTCTCCTGTGACCTTATCACGGGTCTCCCTCCCTCCGCCGGCTTCGATTCCCTGTTGGTCATGGTCGACCATGGGCTTACAAAGGGGGTAATTCTTTGCCCCACTACATCCACAGTCACCACCGAAGGCATTGCCTCACTCTTTTTTTTAAAAGGTTTTCACCCGGTTTGGCCTCTATGAGAAGATCATCACCGATCGCGGACACCAATTCGCATCCTCCTTTGCCAGGGAGTTAAGCCGCCTCCTCGGGCACAAACTTGCCATCTCTATCGCCTATCACCCCCAGACAGACGGAGAAACCGAATGCGTCAACCAAGAGGTTGAAACCTATTTACAGATCTTCTGTGAAAATGAACCAACAACCTGGCCCGACCACATTGCAATGACAGAATTCGCGCATAATCACCGTCCTTACTCCGTCACTGGCAAATCGCCATTCTTTCTCATGATGGGCTTCGAACCCCAAGCCCTACCTTCTATTCTCCCATCTTCGGATCTTTCCACAGTCAACCAACGTCTCTCGGATCTTACCGCAGCCCGGGATGAAGCTCTTGCGGCACATGATCTCGCTCGACAGACCATGTTGGCTAGATTCAGATGACGATTCACTCCCTTCAAACTCGGAAATCGTGTATGGTTGGAAGCCTGGAACCTGAAACGCCTTGTTGGCAACCCAAAGTTCGCCGCTAAATGGGAGGGACCCTTTATCATTACAAAAGTATTATCCCCGATCACATACCAACTCCGCCTACCTGCCACCTGGAAGATCCATCCAGTCTTCCATGCCTCCCTCCTATTGCCGTATTGTGAGAACAATACCCATGGGAAGAACTTCCAACAACCCCCACCGGATCTTATAGAAGGCGAAGAAGAGTACAAAGTGGAACGGATCTTACGCCACAGGGGTTCCGCAGCTCACCGCTCCTTCCTGATCTGATAGAAGGACTACACAGCTGAAGAAGACTCATGGGTTCCCAAGCGGGATTTAAAACATTCCGCAGCACTCTCCAAGACTATAAAAAACGTTACAAACTTTGAAACTCCCCATACGTCCCTTTCACTTCAACTTTTCCCTCCGTTTATGTTTGACTTCATACCAAAAGAAAAACTATCCCATTTCACCTTTTGCTTCAGATATAAAGTCCCCAGTTCACATTCTCTCGAACATGCTTATTTCTGCCGTTATGATTATTGCCCATTTCATCATACCTTTTAGTTTCCCTTCGGGTTCTTTTCCATCATGGGCTTGACTTACACGATTCAATCCGTTTCTCCCATCCCTGAACTAATTGACAAGACCTCCCCATCACAATCCTCTTTTGTCACCACCGACGAAGACTCTTCACCAGAAGAAATCCGCCTCCGACTCCACATCGATGAAGACGATGTTGATGATCATATATCAACCGACGCACAAGCAGGGTGGGGAGAGGATCCCGATGATGCCTGGAGGGTGGCTAGACCCGAATTGGATATGCCAGATCCCTTTGCCACCGCTTGTTCCATAAATTCTAATTCACCCATTTTATCTGTTCTCCTTCCCCCAGTGTCTCACCGTCTCTGTTCAGACAGGCCAGATGACACATATGCACAGGTCCTCCTGCATCAAATCACGGACTTCCAGCTGGTGGTCCCCACCATCAGCCATCTCGACTATGGGTTGCCACTCTTCACCCTATATAAAGCCATGATCGAGGTTGAAAGGATCAACCTCATCATTCGAAATAACTCCACAAATGCCGATGCCTACATTACGTTCCTCATGGGGGTTCTTCACCACATCTGGGACCATCTTCGCAGTGCTCTCGTCACTGTTGGTTATCAGCTCCACTTCGGCGAATTCCTCGCTAACGTAGAGCGGTACACCAGGGAACTCACCCAAGGCCCAGACACGCAACCCCCTCCTTATGCATCTCCTCCACCTGATACCCCTAGCGTGTCATCCTCTCCTCTTGACTCTGCTGTCAAGATGTCACTCGCACAAACTGACCTTTGGCTTGCCGGCCTTGGTGGTTGTCTCGTCCTCATACCCAATCACCCCCGTTACGCTGAAGCCTGCTTCGAATGTCATCACCTCGGTCATTGACGTGCCAATCGTTCTCGGTATCAATGCCCCCTCTGCCTTTCGTTGGCCCCTGGACATGCTCAGGCTCGCTGCCCTAGTCGCCCTCGACCTCATCCCCCTTGTCACGCCCTCGACCTCGTCCCCCTCATCGTGCCCAATCCTCCTCCTCCTTGTCAGGCTCATCTGTGACCCAACATTCTGCCGCTTGCCACTTCCCCCAGCGTCGCTTGTCAGCCCCTCATCGCCACTGCACTGTGTCACCCATTCCCCCTCTTCTTGACACTGATGACCACATCGACAATGTCTGGGATGACACTGCTTACGCAAATGTTATGGGCTCCCCGGGTAGTTTTGCCCATGACTTTTGAGTCCTCCACCACGTGTGTGTGTCCTTCAAAACTGGCTCTCGTCGGTAACTCGAGACGTAGTAGGGGGGTAACGTTACAATTCACTCTTTTCTCGTTTCCTAACTTACTCTTTTTCGCTCCAACCTGATGACTCCTCCATGGTAACCCACGGGTTCACCTTTCCCTCGTCATCAGGATTACGCTTACCTTTCTTCTGTCCAATTCTTCGGTGTTCTATAGTGACTCATCAACTGAGTCCAACATAGCCACCTTCATTTCTGCCCTTCAACAGGGTTCTCTTCCATTCTATCGCTTCATACGCCTTCCATGACATTCCGATACATTTCATTTCATCTCCGCCCACATAGCCCTCCACCTATGCAGTCCTCACTTTACATAGCCTTTACTCTTCCCTCCAATTCCCTCGTATTCCACCGCACAGACCATAACTGCTGCGGTTCTCACTTACCTTTCTGATACATGGTCCGTGCCTAGCACCTAGTACTATATAGCCCTAGTAGTATGACCATGTACCCTTATCTTTCAGCTTTGCAATTCTACCTAGCTTTGCTCCTGATCTCGTCGGGCTTCCACCCTTCAATCCTTGACAACCTTAGTCAGCAAAGGGGACATTCTTGAACCCTTTTCTTGTCCTCATCCCGAAGCACCAATAGGTGGCTTCAGTCCTCGTCCCCCTAGTCCTTGCCTTACCTTGTGGCTACGTGTGAACCCACCCAGGTCCACATGTAACAAAACTCATGGGCAATCAGTGAGGGAGAAATTGACCTGGAAGTCCAACAGAAATTCAGCCACAGCCCCAAGACATGCCGATGCATTGCCGGCCTGTCAACACTGACACCATGAGGAGGTGAAAGCACAGCCACATAGCTCAGATTGCTAGTCTCGCAGCTGCACACAAAACGAAGAGACTAAAGCAGTCACATGAGACAATCAACCTGTCCCAGGATGAAGAAAACATATTGGTATGTTGCATTGCCCTTCAACAAGACTCCAAGTCATGTACTGACCTGATCCTTTGTACTACAGCTGTTTATTAGCACCATCTCTACAGAGCCTAATGATAGAAATGACATTTACCTTCCTGCATCATCCAAGTCCATGTCATCCAAGTCCGAGCCTCCTGGTGATCACCTTGAGCCATTCTCCAATATTATCAACTAGTTTCAAGATGCATATGGACCTGGACTCACTGCAGAAGAATCAGAACACAGGATTGAGTTTCAAGCACTCACCTCTGACTCTGAGTCAGCAGTTTCAAATTCTCCGTGGCAGTGGCCCTGTTATGATTCATTCATTCACTTCGTCTTTTCTCTTCACTACTTTCATCTTGATGACTTCATGGTAAACTACAGTTTTACCTTTCATCTGTCATCAAGATTATGATCACCTTCTTTCGCTCCAATTCCTTGGCCTTCTGTAGCTGACTCACCAACTGAGTCATACATAAGCCTCGATAATCTCCACCCTTCAACAGGGTTCTTTTCGTTTCCTTCACATTCTATGTTGTTCTTCATATCTATCCTTCTTTATCTTTTTCCTTTTGTAGCCTTGGTCCGTGCTCACTCTTCCTGGGTATATAAACCATACCAGCACGACTTGTATTCTTTAACTTTGAGCTCCGCAATTCTACTCTCAGTTTTGCCTCTCAATTCAACAACTTCGACTCCTGTCCCTCAGTCCCAGTAAAAGGCCTCTCTATAATGAAGCCTTCTTCAAGTCCTAGTCCCTGTCCAAAGTCCTAGTCACCTTGCGGATACGTGCGAGCCTACCCGCCCACACGTAACAAAAGCTCAAAGTTTCCTTCTACAAATGGCCACTATCATCGTGAGCCATATCCTTCTTCACCCTGTCTTCTAGTACCCCCAGAACGTTGAGAACAACCCCTCAGCACCCACCCCCAGTCATCCCAGAATCGTCTGACAACGAAGAATCCTCTGAAACCTCAGACCAAGACGAAGATAACGAAGAAACTTCGCCAGTAACTCCAGTTCAGCCATTGCCTAGATCCCTCGCACCTGCTCAATCCTCACCTCAATCCCCTATCGCCACATTACCAATGACTAACCGACCCACTGAACTTCGACTCAACGCTCCCCAGGAGTTCGATGGAACCTATTCCGAATACCCAGGATGGTACAACAATGTCGTATTCTATCTCAGTACCAATTCCGAAATCTACAACAATGATGCCAAACAAATCGCCTTTGCCCTTTTGTACATGAATAAAGGATCGGCCAAGAGTTGGGAAGCTACGTTTCGTGTTAGTTGCATACAGAATGACGGCACTCTTAACATGGGTACCTGGGCCTCTTTCACCGCTAAACTCAATAGAGCATTCAAACACCATGATGTCGTCAACCAAGCTATCGGATGGCTTTCCACAAAGAAGATGGTCCTGAATAAGGGCGTGTTCACCCCTTCCCTCAGCCTCTACACCACCGAATTTCAGACCAACGCTGCGTGTGCCAGTATCACTGACCACAACGTCTTGATCGGCTACTACTCCGCCGGAATCCCTTCGAATCTTATGATGCGTATCATGACAATGGATCCAGTACCCAATTCAATCAACAAATGGTATGAAAAGGCTGCGTCTTTCAATGCAGCCTGGGACAGAGTCAGGGAAATCAAAGCGCATACTTCTCACACTCCTACTTCTGTCTCACAATCTTTCTTGTTCCCCCGCAAAGACCCAAACGCCATGGAAGTGGATGCAACCACCATCACTCGACCGCCCAAACTCACACAAGAAACCTGCAAGGAATGTCAGGAATAGGGACTCTGTTTCAAATGTCGTCTTCCTGGTCACTCGGCTAATAAATGCAAGACCCGCTTCGTCAATACCAAAGCTACCTGGAGAGAAAAGAAGCAGGAAGACGTCGATGTAGTTGTGAAAAGAACTGACGAAGAAGAGACGGGAGAAATCCTGGACTTGATGGAATGTGACGACGAAGATGACGAAATCCTTGTCAACAAAGTTCAGTCTTTTTAAATGGAGAGCCTGTATCGACGTCAGTCTCTCCTTCTCACAAAAGGTACTCACCTGTACAATCCAAATCCAAGAAATCATTATTCGTAACCACCACAATTTCCATTCCTGCGAGTACCAAGAAAACCGTCATCACTACTGCCCTTATAGACTCCAGAGCCCATATCAACTGTCTCGACTGGGGGTTTGCTCAAAAAAACCGAATCCCCTGCACCCGACTACCTAGTCCAATCCCCGTCAAAAACGTCGACGGATCCCTAAATATCAAAGAAACGATCCATTTTACCGCCAATCTTTACATCACAATTGGATACACTACCACCAAAGTCCTTTTCCATGTTATGGAATGCGGAAACGATCGCATCATCCCAGGATTCCCATGGCTTCAACAGGAAGACCCTATTATCAACTGGAAGAAGAACCAAATACGATTTAGATCTGAAACCGATTGATCCAATGACCTCATCGCCGAAAATCAAAATCATATCCGGAAAACCCAACAAAGCCCCGGATATTACAAAATCGAACCTCACCCAGTACATCATGCCGCGATAACCCACACATTCGACAAAAGGTTGTATGACTACCTTGAAACGAACAATGAAAATTTCCTCCGACCCGAGGATTTCACCAAGACGGCGGTAACATCTTACTGCATTAACCGCGTCATCAAAGGGGATGCACGCTATCTAACCCCACGATGTGTATCCCCTGCTATGGTAAAAGCTTACACTACATCCACAGACTTAGCAATACTAAATCTAGCCCTAAAACCAAAAATAACTCTTCCAGCCGAGTACAACGATTATCAATCAGTATTTTCGGAAGTTGCCGCAGGAACTTTACCACCAATTTGACCTTATAGCCATGCAATCAACCTGAAAGATTCTTTTACCCCAAAAATCGGTAAACTATACCAATTATCCACTGATGAAACCAAAGCAGCCAACCACTTCATCGACGAGCATCTCAAATCCGGCAAAATCCGTCCCTCGAATTCCCTGCAAGCCTCACCATTCTTCTTTGTCAAGAAGAAAGATGGTAAACTTCGCCCCTGTCAAGATTATCGTTATCTAAACAAACACACCGTCCGAGATGCTTACCCTTTACCACTCATTACAGATTTGATCGACAAGCTAAAAACAGCAAAACATTTTACCAAGTTTGACGTCCGATGGGGTTATAACAACGTTCGAATCAAAGATGGAGATCAATGGAAGGCGGCATTTATCACACATCGAGGATTATTCGAACCAATGGTTATGTTTTTTGGCATGACTAACTCCCCCGCCACCTTTCAACGATTTATGAACGACTCTTTTCACGATATGATAGCAGAAGGATGGTTAGTCATCTACATGGACGACTTACTGATTTATTCCCCCAATAGAGAAGCTCACGAACACAATACCAAGCGCGTCCTTCAACGCATGCACGACTTGGACCTCCATCTTAAATTGGAAAAATGCGTCTTCGACACTTCAGAAGTCGAATATCTCGGCATGATAGTCAAACCAGGGCAGTTGGCTATGGATCCTATCAAACTAGACGGTATCCGTACTTGGAAAACACCCACCACTCTCAAGGACGTTTGCTCTTTTCTCGGTTTTACAAACTTCTATCGTCGCTTCATCCACAATTATTCTACCTTAGCTCGACCATTGATCGATCTAACTAAGAAAACCATCCCTTGGAACTGGAATCCCGACTGCCAAGCCGCTTTCAACTCGCTTAAAGCGACATTCCTGACTAAACCAGTCCTTCAACTCCCCAACGTCACCAAGCCATTTTCCATTGCTACTGATGCCTCCAAATGGGCAACAGGAGGTATTCTTCTCCAATCCGACACCAATGGAGACTGGCATCCCTGTTCGTATCTCTCATAATCCTTTGCTCCCGCAGAACAAAGCTATGATATTCATGATCGCGAACTTCTCACAATCCTTCACGCCCTACGTGCTTGGCGACATTACCTGATTGGTTCCCCCCACCCGGTCCAGGTTTTTACGGACCATAAGAATCTCACTGACTTTCATCAAGCTCAGTTGCTGAACCGTCGCCAAGCTTGCTGGTTGCTGACTCTACAGGATTTTGACCTGCAAATCACTCACATCCCCGGGAAATTACTCGCTGGTCCTGATGCTCTTTCTCGCTGCCCAGACCATATTCCTGCTGACGCTCCTTCCGATAATGCGGATGTCACCCTCCTCCCCGATTCCCTCTTCGTCAAACTCATTGACAACACTCTGGACTGACAAATCCGGCATGCTTCTGCCTCCGACCCCCTCGTTCTCGATTGGTTACATCCTCACCCCATCCCTGGTTCTTCTGCCGCCCACCTTTCCTCCGATTGGTCTTATGCAGATGGGAAGCTTTCTTATCAGGGTCGCTTGTATATTCCTTGCGATGATGCCCTTCGCCGTTCCATTGTGTCTGGGTGCCACAATCATGAAATGGCAGGACACCCAGGCTACCTTAAAACGCGCCAGTTAGTCGCTACGCACTACTGGTGGCCTGGTTTGGCGCAGTATGTCCGTCGTTATGTCGCCGGCTGTGCCATCTGTCAGCAGAACAAGGTTAACACTCATCCCTCTATGCCTCCTCTCATGCCCATCCATTCCACCTGCACTCGCCCTTTTCAACAGGTCTCTTGCGACCTCATCACCGGTCTCCCATCCTCCGCCGGTTTCGATGCTCTGCTGGTCGTGGTTGACCATGGCCTTACGAAGGGGGTAATTCTCTGTCCCACCACTACAACCGTCACCACCGAAGGCATTGCTTCATTGTTCTTTACCCATGTTTTTACCCGGTTTGGTCTTTACGAAAAAATCATCTCCGACCGAGGACCTCAGTTTGCTTCTTCCTTCGCCAAAGAATTGGGAAAACTCCTTGGTTACGAACTTGCTATCTCCACCGCTTATCACCCTCAAACTGACGGTGAAACGGAACGTGTGAACCAGGAGGTGGAAACTTATTTACGGATCTTTGGTGGGAACGAACCCACGACATGGGCCAATCATATTGCAATGGCAGAATTCGCGCATAACCACCATCCCCACTCGGTCACTGGGAAATCGCCATTCTTTCTCATGTTAGGCTTCGAACCCCAAGCTTTACCAATAGTCGTCCCGTCATCTGATCTTCCAGCTGTCAACCAACGACTATCTCTTCTCACGGCGGCACAAAATGAAGCCCTCGCTGCCCATGAACTCGCTAGACAAACCATGGCAGCACGGTCTAAACAGCGGTTCACTTCGTTTAAATTAGGGGAAAAGGTATGGTTAGAGGCGAGAAATTTGAAACACCTTGTAGTCAATCCCAAGTTTGCCGCAAAACAAGAGGGACCATTCGTCATCACCAAGGTTCTCTCACCGATCACGTACCAACTACGCCTCCTAAAAACCTGGAAAATTCACCCCGTATTCCACGCCTCCCTCCTATCTCCTTATCATGAAAACGACACTTATGGAACAAACTTCCCACAATCACCGCCGGAGCTAATAGACGGGGAAGAGGAATATGAAATAGAGGAGATCCGACGCTATTGTGGTTCCGCAGCACACCGCTCTTTCCTGATCCGATGGAAAGGGTACACAGCCAAAGAAGACTGGTGGGTTCCCGAGCGGAACTTGAAACATTCCGCAGCACTGTTAAACGACTATAAAAACCATCACAAGCTTTGCAAAATCTCCATCCTCTCTTCCTTTCCATTTTATGTTTGACTTCGTCCCAAAAGAAAAACTCTCCCATTTCATTTTTCGATATCGCTACAAAGTCCCCAGTTCTCATTCATCCAAACACGCCTACTTTTGTCGCTACAACTATTGTCCTTTTTATCACACTTTTTAATTTCTCCAGACCTTTTCTTTTCTTTTCTTCACCATGGGTATGACCTACACCGTTCGCTCCGTTTCCCCCATTCCAGAACTACTTGACACTACCCCTTCACCCTCATCCTCGTTTGTCACCGCCCCAGAACAAATCCGTCTTCAACGTCACGAAGGTTCCGATGACGAAGACTCTGATTCAACAACGGCTGAAGCAGGGTGGGGAGAGAGTCCTGATGATGCCTGGCAGGTGGCGAGTCCTGCATTAGATACACCCGATTATTTTGCCACGAGACCTATTAGTACTCATCCACCGATCTTATTGGTCCTTCTCCCCCCAGCATCTCATTGTCTTCGCTCAGACACGCCAGACGACACATATGCACAGGTACTCCTCCACCGCATCACGGACTCCCGGTTGGCTATCCCCGCCACCAGCCACCTTGACTATGGCTCTCCTCTCCTGGCCCTCTACAAAGCCCTCATAGAGACAAAGCGGATTGACCTTCTCGTGCGAAATAATTCCACCAATCCCGACGCACACGTCACCCTCATCGTGGGAATCCTCCGCCACATTAGGGACCACTTGCATGGCGCTCTTGTCATGATGGGGTACCAGCTCCATTTCGGAGAATTCCTAGCTGACATTGAGCATTATACCAGGGAACTTGCCCTCGCACAGGGAGTCCAACCCCCTCCATATTCTTCCCACTCAACTCCCAGTGCCTCTTCTTCCCCTCTCGATCCAGCCATCGAGGCGTCTCTGGCCCATACTGACGACTGGCTTGCTGGACTTGACGGACGACTAATCCTCCCTCCTAATCACCCTCGATACTCAGAAGCTTGCTTCGAGTGTCATCGCCTAGGCCATCGTCGTGCTAACTGTCCCCAGTACCAATGTCCCCTTTGTCTCGTCTGGGCTCCAGGACACGCACAAATCCGTTGCCCCAGTAGACCTCGCCCTCGCCCATCCCGTCATCCACAATCATCCTCATCATCCAATTCCTCCCTGACCCAACATTCTCTCCCGGGTCACACCTCTTGGCCGGCCATTCGTCCTTCTATCCCTTGGTGACGTCGCACTGTCTCCCCTATTTCCCCCCTGCCTGACACCACTGCTCATGTTGACGATGTCTGGGACGATGTCGCTTATGCCAATGTCACCGGTTCTCCTGGTGCTTATGCCCTCGATCTCTGAAGACCTCGCTGCATATGTGTCCTGCAAGACTGGTTCTCGTTAGTGACTCGAGACGTAATGGGGGGGTAATGTTACGATTCATTCATTCACTTTGTCTTTTCTCTTCACTACTTTCATCTTGATGACTTCACGGTGAACTACAGTTTCACCTTTCATCTGTCATCAAGATTACGATCACCTTCTTTCGCTCCAATTCCTCGGCCTTCTGTAGCTGACTCACCAACTGAGTCATACATAAGCCTCGATAATCTCCGCCCTTCAACAGGGTTCTTTTCGTTTCCTTCACATTCTATGTTGTTCTTCATATCTATCCTTCTTTATCTTTTTCCTTTCGTAGCCTTGGTCCGTGCTCACTCTTCCTGGGTATATAAACCATACTAGCACGACTTGTATTCTTTAACTTTGAGCTCCACAATTCTACTCTCAGTTTTGCCTCTCAGTTCAACAACTTTGACTCCTGTCCCTCAGTCCCAGTAAAAGGCCTCTCTATAACGAAGCCTTCTTCAAGTCCTAGTCCTTGTCCAAAGTCCTAGTCACCTTGCAGATACGTGCGAGCCTACCTGGCCCACACGTAACAGGCTCCAGGCCACTAGTAATCGAAATCATGACAATCCCGGCCACTTCATAACCTCAGAAAAACCACCAACTGATTGTTGCAACTCCCTGTTCACCACGATCAATGGTGAGAATATTATCCCACCTACCTGGCTTAGGAACTTGAGGTCCCCCTATTGTGAGGAGATTTTTAATGATGATGATGATCTGATTGCCGTGCGAGGTCCTTGATGGAAGGAATACTTGACCAAGCCATTCAGAGGATCTGGAGTGTTTGAAGAAATTGGGGATGGATCTGATAGACCTAGGGAAAGGGAGGAGTTAGGAGTGGAGAAAAAGATGGGCCATTTCACTTTGAACGGTGCTAAACAATTCATCAGCTCACCAGGCCACAATATAGCCAAACAAGCTTCCACTCACATACATAATTAGAATGAAGCAATCCACTGTGACATCACAGTGGACTCAAACATGGATGATGCAACTGTCAATGAAGATGACAGTGACTCAGATGATGAGAACAATCGTGGTGATAAAGTGACTGGTGCTGTTCGTGACCGTACCATCATCCCCTGACTGTTGAAGCTGCCAAGAGAGCATTAGTTGATCTCTGCATAGTCCTCAGGCCCCCACGAGCAGACGGAACTGGATATCATCATCCAAAACTTGACCCCATTCTTGAAGGGCGCCTTCAAGCAATGAAAAATTTTCTCACCCTCTACACTGACCTTGAAAATAAAAATAACCTTTTTGGTGGACAGTAGAGAAAGGCTGCTCTGCAAACAGCGAACGGTCTTGAGAAGGGTAAATGGTTCACCTAGTCCCTGTGTTCTTGAACAAAAAGATATATCCACGATCGCGAAAATTTCCCACTTTGTCAGCCTAGTTGTTGGATCTCACGCATTGAAAATGAAGAATTAGTAGAGATAGGCAGGGGTAACCCCTGGGAAAAAAAGCTTGACCCTTATCCTTACCCGCCAAAATCCGTACCCGCATCCAGGGGTACAGGTTACCTGCCACTAGGGGTAGGGGTCAAGTGCGGGTTGAAGGATCTGCACGACCCATAGATTTAGACACACGGGTCTGACCAACCGATGACTGGTCATTCTACTATTCATGTACCAGTAAGATAGCTAGACAAAAAAGTCATCAACGTCTTCGGAGTACCTGTTACGTGTGGACCGGGTAGGTTCGCACGTAGCCGCAAAGGGGACTAGGACTGGGACGAGGACTAGGACTTGAGGAAGGCTTCGTTATGAGAGGCCTTTACTAGGACAGGGGACTGAGGGACTTGA
>JBBPJJ010000186.1:0-30470 GCA_038088635.1 Veloboletus limbatus
TGCAGGATATATGAACGTAGTTGCTCTTGGCATTTTAACACTAGTTTGGTCATGTGATTTGGTTGTCATGGGAGTGAGATACAGGCATCTCAAAATGACATGTCATTGGGACACTTATTTGACCCTGCATCTGTTAATCATTATGTCAAATGTAGCATAGGAATTTGACAGCTATTGATGGTTGCTATGTTACCAGGTTATGTAATTATGTAAGTGATATAATCCCAAGCATATATATACCTTGAGTCTCACTCCAATTGACTTTATCATACCATGAAAGCTATTCCCTCCTCTACTAGATCCAATATTCTTCTTTTTTCTGAATCTGGCCTCTCTGCTTGTCAGATTGCATCCAAGACTGGTCTAGGGAAGTCCACTGTTGCCAGTGTCGTCAAGGAGATCCTTCCAGAAAAGGAAAATATCAAGCCAGGACGTCCTTCCAAGCTTTCTTCTATTGACAGGAGAAGGATTGTCTCTAGTATCACTACTGGAAAGGGTGAGACTGCTGTCCAAGCCACCCATATCATCAACTCAGCTCTTTCCTCTCCTATCTGTCCACAAACTGTTCGTAATGTTCTCAGGGCTGCATCTCTAAAGGCTGTAGTAAAGAAGAAGAAACCCCTTTTGTCTGCTAAGCATAGGAAAAAGAGACTAGACTTTGCTTTAAAGCACAAGGATTGGACTGTGGGGGATTGGACAAGAGTTATTTGGTCAGATGAGACCAAAACCAATAGGATTGGGTCAGATGGAAGGATGTATGTGTGGAAAAAGGGAGGTGAGCCCCTATAGGGCAAGGAGATTCAGGAAACAGTGAAGTTTGGAGGGGGTTCCTTAATGCTTTGGGAATGCATGGGCTGGAATGGAGTAGGCATACTTGCAGAGGTTGAGGGGAAGATGAATGCTGAGCAGTATGTGTCCATTCTAGAGGACAATCTGCTTCCCAGCATGGAGAATTCTGGTATTCCTAAGGAGAACATTATCTTTCAACAAGATAATGACCCTAAACACTCCTCCAAAAGGGCTCAAGACTGGTTCAAATCTCAAGGGATTAGGGTTCTTGACTGGCCAGCACAGTCACCAGACCTTAGTCCTTTTGAACACCTCTGACAACATCTCAAAAAGAAGCTCAATAGCTATGAAAGGCCAGCAAAAGGAGTTTGGGAGCTTTGAGAAAGAATTGAGGTAGAGTGGAGGAAGATAGAGGTTGAGGAATGTCAAAAGCTAATTGAGAGTATGCCTAGAAGACTTGAGGCAGTGATACAAGCAAAGGGAGGACACACAAAGTACTAATATTTAAAATATAAACTAGAGTCAAATAAGTGTTCCAATGACATATCATTTAGAAATGTCTGTACCTTACTCCCATGACAACCAAATCACATGACCAAACTAGTGTTAGAATGCCAAGAGCAGCTACGCTCATCCATCCAGCAAGCATATTATGTAATTCTTTAATGTTCACCTGTAACTGGCCAATCTCTTCAAAATGACCCAACATTGGGACACTTTTTTGAGCCACTGTACATATTCTGTCCCTCTGCTTCTACTCCCTCTATTTGATGGCACTTCAAATTTTACAATTACTCAGGCTATTGATCTTCCGATTTAATTTTTGACCGGTGATATCACTCTGATGACGTTTTACGTTACTCTGTTAGATGGTTCTTGCTCACTTGTTCTAGGACATAGCTGGCTCATCTGCTACAATCCGTCGATTGACTGGGTTTCAAACAGTATTGCATTCTGCTCATCCGGGTCTTCCATGCTGATAACCCCGAGCTCTCCTCCACAGCCTCTGGCATCTCTGCCTTTGGCTGACTCTGCACCCCCTGATTCATCATGTCATTCTGACCGCATCACCTCGCCTATTGCAATAATTAGCACCCCCGCTTTTGCATTGGCTTGTTGCTTGGAAGGTTCCATACAGTTTAGCTTGCAGCTCCAGGAGAGCCACCTCCGCTCTGCTTCTGCTCTGCTTGCCGACTTCAAACAGGTCAATCTTTCCGGTGTCCCTCCAGAATATCAAGACTTCATAGATGTCTTCAGTATATCCAAGGCATCTACACCCCCTCTGCATCGCAAGCATGATCTCAAAATCAACCTGGAGGATGGAGCTTCTCCTCTCCTTGGCACCACTTATTCCCTTTCCTCCTCTGAGTTGGAATCACTCTGCTCGTTCCTGGATGAACACCTTGCCAATGGTTTCATTCGTTCTTCCTCCTCTGCTCACACAGCTCCAGTCCTCTTTGTCCGCAAGAAGGACAGTTCACTCCGCCTCTGAGTTGACTTCCGAGGCCTTAACAAAATCACGAAGAAAGAATGCTACCTGCTCCTGCTTCCCTGCATCTCCGACCTCCTGGATGCTCTGAGATGTGCCAAGATCTATACCAAAACCAACCTCCGGCATGGGTACCAACTGGTCTGCATTGCTGGCGGCGATGAATGGAAGACCTCCTTCCACACTCGCTACAGCTCCTATGAATGGCTTGTCATGCCGTTCGGTCTCATGAACACTCCCACAGCGTTCCAGTGGTTTGTCAATACCATCTTTGCTAATCTTCTTGATGTCTGCATCATCGTTTACCTGAATGATATCCTCATTTACTCCAAGAACAAGTCCATACACCGTGAGCATGTCCGCAATGTCCTCCGATGACTCCATGCTAACGGTCTCTATGCCAAACCAGAGAAGTACAAATTCCACATGGACTCCACCGAGTACCTCGGCTACTGCCTCTCCCCCAGCGGCCTAATGATGTCTGCTGACAAAGTCACTGCCATTCGAGAGTGGCCTGAACCTCATAAGGTCAAGGATGTCCAATCTTTCCTCAGTTTCGCCAATTTCTACCGGCACTTCATCCATGGTTACTCTAAAATCACTATTCCGTTAATCTGCCTCACCCACAAGGGTATTCCATGGAATTTCTCCAATGACTGTTTCTCCGCCTTCCAGCACCTCAAGGATGCCTTCACCTGTGCTCTGATCCTCACTCATTGGATGTCCCACACTCCGCTCATTATGGAAACTGATGCCTCAAACTATGTGGTGGCTGGAATTCTGTCTCTCCGGTGCTCTGATGACGAAGTCCACCCTGTTGCTTTCTACTCATGCACTTTGCATACGCACAAGCTCAACTATGACACCCATGATAAGGAGCTTCTCGCCGTTCACGACACTTTTCGTACTTGGCGCTACTACCTTGACAGCTCTGCTATGGTGCTACCCTTGTCAACATTGTTACCGACCATAAGAACCTCGAATACTTCATGTCTACCCAGCTCCTTACCCGGCAGCAGGCCCGCTGGTCAGAGTTCCTCTGCCAATTCAACCTTATCCTCCATTTCCACCCTGGACATTTGGGCAGTAAGCCCGACGCCCTTACTAGATGCTGGGACATCTATCCCAAATGGGGGGATAGGGACTATGCTCGTATCAACCCTCATAATCTCCACTACGTTTTCACCCAGGCGCAACTCGTGTCCTTCCTATGAGCCTCTAGTTTAGCAGGTCCCATCCTCTATGCTGGTATGATATTCAACTTGGATACTCTTCATGCTGACATCCTTTCCATGCTCCCCTCTGACCCCGTGGCTTCGCGACACATGTCCACCTCCATACTGTCCAACTCTGACTCCAATTCCCACTGATCTATTGACTCTGATGGCTTCCTCCACCTTGATGATTGTATATATGTCCCCAACGCCAACAATCTCTGCCTCTGAGTCCTCTGCTATAAACACGACCACCCACTAGCTGGACATTTTGGACACAGTCGCACTCTGGAACTAGTACGCTGCAACTATACATGGCCTGGAGTTTGTACATTCGTCATAGATTACGTCTCCTCCTATACTATATGTGTGCGTGCTATAGTTCCTAGGCACAAGCCCTACGGTCTTCTAAAACAACTCCCCATCCCCAAATATCCTTGGCATTCCACCTCCATGGACTTCATCGAACAACTCCCTCCGTCCTCCAGGTACTCTGCTATCCTTATTGTCGTAGACCAAGTATCGAAACAATGTATCTTCATCCCAACCGACGACAAGATCACCTCTCTGGAGTTAGCTCAACTCTTCCTCTTTCATGTCTTCTTCAAGCATGGAGTTCCTTCCCACATCACTTCCGACTGAGGTATGGAGTTCATCTCCCACTTCTTCTGCTCCCTTGGCAAGGCCCTCGATATCCGCCTTCATTTCACCTCTGGTTACTATCCTGAAGGCAATGGCCAAACAGAATGCATGAACCAAATGCTGGAACAGTACCTCCACATTTATTGCAACTACCAGCAGGACAACTGGTCTGACCTCCTTCCACTAGCAGAGTTCGCTTACAACAACGCTCCGATTGCGATGACTGCTGTCTCCCCATTCTTTGCCAATAAGATATACCACGCTGACCTCTCTGTGCATCCCAAAAGGGATTTGACCTCAGCTTGTGCATGTGACTACTCCATAGACCTTCAATCCTTTCATCAGTACCTCCACAAGGAAATGGCACTCATCCAACAGCGCTACCAAGCTCCTGCAGACACGAAACAAACTCTGGCTCTGGACTTTAAAGTTGGAGACCGAGTTTTCATCAAAGCCAAGTACTTCCACTCCACCTGACCATCAAAGCAGCTCTCAGAAAAGAATCTTGGCCCCTATGAGATTATCACACAAGATGGAACACACTCCTTCTAGTGTTGCCACAGCTTTAAGCTGGCATTTTATATCTCATCATCATGTTCTCAGTATAATAATGTAATTTTAAGGTGTTGTTATCAGTGAGATCTTTTTTGACTATCATTAATCTGACCATTTTTGTGATATTTCATTTAAGCTATTTTGACAAAAGCTGAGCTAAAAGTGAAGCTAGGGCAATATATTAAAAATGTCCAGATTACCATATTAGGGTGTATTAAGCAAGCTTATAGAGGCCATTCCAAACTACATTTCATACACTGATGATATTTGTCAAAAATGAAAAATGAGTGCATTAGATGGAATAAGCTGAAAAATGCAAAAGCTGAGCTGAGGCAACACTAACTCCTTCACACTCTGCCTCCCTGATGCCATGAATTCCATGCACCCCGTCTTCCATGTTTCCCAACTCGAACCCTCCATCCCGAATACAATCCTGAATTGTGACCAACCTCCACCACCTCTGATTAGTGTTGTTGCAGCTCAGCTTTTGTATTTTTCAGCTTATTCCATTTATTGAATTTATTATGAAGTATTGAGATATATCATCAGTGTATGAAATATAGTTTGAAATGGCCTTTATAAATTTGTTCAAGACACCTTAATTTAGTAATCTAACCATTTTCAAGATATTGCCCTAGCTTGTAATTTGGCTCAGCTTTCGTAACAATAGCTTTTTTCAAATATCTCAAGAATTTTCAGATCAATGATAGTTAAGGAGATTTCCTCTAATCACAACAGCTAAAAATTGCATTATTAAATTCACAACAGGGTATATTAACCAAGTAGAACATGGGATAAAAAATTCCAAAGCTCAGCTGCAACAACACTACCTCCGATAGAAGTCAATGGCAAACCCGAGTACAAAATCACGGAGATCCTCAATTCAAAGATCCATCGCTGCTAATGGAGTTGCCAGCTCCTATACCTGGTCTGCTGGTCAGGATACGAGGGTACAGACGAAGAAACCTCTTGGTTGTTAGCCACTGAGTTGAGTCATGCTTCTGAACTTGTTTCCAATTTTCATCTTCATTATCTGTCGAATCCTGGGCCTTACATTGCACAATGAGAAAAACAAAATTTATTTCTATTATGTACATTGTTTCTATTCCCTCTACACTTCCTCCACCACCTCTTCCACTTCCGCTTCCATTCCCCACTCTTCTCCAGCTTCCTCTTCCATCTCCTCCAACCCCACAGACGGATCTGCACTTCCCGCCTCTTCCGCTCACAGCTCCTCCAGCTCCTCCACTCCAATCATCAGCCCGACGTCAGAATCCTCTATCTCCAACCCGAATGCAGTGCATAGCTGTATCTCCACCAGCTGCTCGATGGCTCATGTCAAACTGACAACAAACCCCGAGTTGGTGTGGATGCCCAACATGACATCACACATTGCTGCCACCAAGGCCTCTAATGACCTCACTACCTGCATCCCTATACTCTCCGTCTCCTCCGCTTCTGATTCTGTTCTCTCTGGCCGCCTCACCTTCTTCTTCCGCTGCTCTAACTGCTCCTTGTCGTCTTCCCTGTCACTCCTGATCACCACTTCCACCCTATGCTTATTCCATTTTGGCACAGAGGCCTCTCCTGCCCACTCACACCGCTACTGCAGCATTTGACAGCTGAGGCAGGCGCATGCCTTGCCGACTCCTGGCACACATTCCAGCCTGCATCGCACACATTGCATGCACACAGCTCCTTTCCCCTTGTTCTTGGAGCTGCCACTCCCACTCCCCTTTTCCTGGTGGCGCAAGTCTGGTGTCTGGAGTTGGTTAGTTGGGAAATTAATGACAGCAGGGAGGGGTACTCACCACCTGTCTTGCAGCTTCTTTCGCCGCCTTCTGCACTGCCTGAGCCTCCTTTTCTGCTCTCTGTTACGTCTCCTCCTCCTCATGTTACCTTGCCTCCTCCACCGCAATTTTTCACTCCTCTTCCTTGTGGTATTTTGCCTGCCTCCATTGTTCTGCCGCTTTTACATCAAACATCGCATCATCATTGTCATCGTGCTCTGCAAGGAGCTCATTGTCCCAGTCGCAAATTGTTACGATGTCGAGGTTGGACATGTCAGTAATGAGGATTAACAGACGTGTTCACTAACTTTATACTCCACTATGATATTTCGAACTCCACACCATGTGACTTCATTTACTCCATAACGTGACTGCATTTACTCCATATTGTGTATCTCCACATTATTCTCCACTTAGTGCCGATGGCCTTCGTGGGCTCAGGCCTAAGAGGGGGATACTGTCATATCCTGAACTCCACAACCCTACTCCGTCATTCTGTCCTCCCCAAAACTCCCAAGTCCAACCCTGTTCCATTCTGCTCAGTATGAGATGCTTCATATCACATGACCTTTTGACTTTGACTGATGATCTTTGACTTATGACATTCGTTTCATATCCATCAGACTTAGACGTTGTTTGCAATCATTCACAACCATCTTTGATACCCTGTCCATCATTTGATTCTATGATAGCTTCATCTGACTTCCGTTTCATACTCTGTTCCGTTCTATTCTGCTCTGCACTTATATATAAAAACCTGTTGATAGTTGCTAGAGTACCTCAGTTTGAATATCAACTTAAGTTCAACTCCTCTTCCATTCTCTGACTTCTGTCTGAGCTCCCTCGCTCATATCGGACCCCCACTCGACTTCACTGCCAGTCAGTGTTAAGTCTTTCCGCTCCAACTCCAGAAATACCAGGACGAGAATCTGACAAGGATGCAGTGCTCTGTTAGAGTTGCTGAAGCTGAAGTCCTGACATACCGTGCTACCCTGGAGTTGTCACCAAAGTAGTCGGAGTTGACCCGACCCAACTTTAACAGGTTGCCAGTTTTGAATCAATAAGATCCATGGCTGGGATCACAGTCGTGAGGTTTGGTATTAACCATGAAAAGAATGACATTGCATTTTTGAGGACCTGGTGGCTGTGTGGTAGCAATGCTATCACCATATTATCTATGATCCCAACACACACCTTCAGGGTGTCTCACAGCTCTCATATAACCGTCCATTCTATGTTGGTGAGTTCGTACCCTCTCAATCCCATGTCCCATTGCTGAGTTATACTGTCTATTGCTTTGTTGTGTTTCACCACATAGTCCAACATATCAAAGGTGGAATTCCAGCAGGTTGCCACATCATGTAAGAGGTTTGTCAATGGTTGATCCAAGCTTTCTAGAGTATGCCGCCACTCGGGCAGCAACTTTGTCGTTGAATGGATGATCTTGTATCCCATTTTCTGCAACTAGAGGAGCACAATCAGTTAATCAATGTATCTTTCTTTTAACCCCCCCTACCTTTACAATTGCTAATTTGACAGGTCACAGACTTTTTTGCAGCTCTGCCTGCTCTTCTGGCATAAAGCCAACTCTCTTGTCAACTAGACTCTCGATGTCATCAGTATCTCCAGGTTGTTCCTCAGCCATCTCTCTCTTCTCAAGATCAATTCCCATAGCCAATTTCTGCAGCTCCACATCTCGCTCATCGTTGTTACTCATAGCATCTGACTAGCCACTTATTTTCATGTCAAATTCACAAATCAAGGCCTTTGCCACCTAGTTAATTGTATGGAGGAAGCAACATGCATGCATGGCAGGCCCATGATAGCCGAGGAGCTGCATTTGCAGCTCCTCAACCATAACAATGTTGTTGGATGTGTTATCACATGTAATGCAAAGTATCTAATGAGTCAAGTGAGTATGATTCCATCCTTGCATTAAACTCACAGTCTTGACATACCTTTTTGGCGATTCTGAATTCCTCTAGGATTTTCTGAAACTGAGTTGCAAGCTCCCAGCCCGTATGGCTCTGGTAAAACTTTAGTGCAGATAGATCAATCCCAAAAGTGAGTTTGCTTACCTTTGGCACCTCCACAACATCTAGTGCAAATCTTAGTGGTGCTCCATTATATTGCAAATGTGTTAAATGCACTATCTTATAGCTTCTTTGCTCCTATTTTCTATTCTTCTTGTTTAGGTAGAGTAGCTTATATAATTGTACAATACCTGTCACTATATAAGATTCAAACTCAACATCTGAGTTCTAATAACATCTTGTTCTAAAACAACCACCATCGTCTGCCTCAAACCACAACTGCTCCAACACCATCAACAATGTGAGTAACCAAATTGCCTCTGTGTTCTGTGTTGTCAAACTATGATCCCCGCTAAGTGCGATGGGAGCATGATCACTCGCTGCACACGGAGCTGCTAAGCGACTCGCCTGAAGCCATTGCTGCATCGTTATACATGATGCACAACATGCTCAGCAATGAGGCCAACATGCCAGCATCGTTCAAGATGCGGCATGAAGATGATGGCTGCGCATTATACACTGCACCTAGGAAGTGCCTATGGCAAACCCTTGTCATCGTTCCATCTGGAATCTTTGACATTTCATCATACTAATCGTTCTAACCCTAGATGTCTACCTCATCTACCAACTTCAACATCCCGGTCTTCACTGGAGCAAACTACAATGCCTGGTGGCCGAGGATGGAGAGTGCCATTCTGGCAACTGGTAGTTCTTGGGTGAAGATGATCCCTTGTCCTGTCATCAGTACGGATAGCGGCACTGACATCATAGCAATGTATGTCAAGTGGACAGAGAGCAACAACAAGATTCTGGGGACCATTCACCTCTTCCTTTTGCTGACCCTCCTCCACAAATATGTTTCAGAGACCCACACATTCACTCTCCTGGAGATGATCAAGAATGACTATGGGAAGCCTGGACTTCTGCAGATCTATGCGGATTTCAAGGCTGTCATGGATGGGACGATTCCAACCACTGGGAATCCGGCTGCAGTGTTCACCAAGTTTGAAACATTATTCACACGCCTCAATACCAACAGGTATCCCATCCCCAACAACATACAAGCTATGATACTCCTCTCCAAGCTTCCCCCCTCAATGGACGTGATTGCATAACTCCTTGTGCAAAAACGTGACGAAGAGGGTACTCTCGTTCCTCATACTGTCCAGGAGATAGTATCGTCCATGACTCTCACATGGGAGTCAAAGAACATGGGAGGAAAAGGTAAGGTGCCAGAGCAGGCACAAAAGATCTCTGCCGTTAAACGGAAGAGCAGGAACCCTTCCTTCTAGGGTCAGCAGCAGAAACCCCCTGCAGCACCACAGCAGCAGCAGCAGGGGGAAAGCGCTGATGCTGAAAAGAAGAAGTCCAAGCATGGCGGCAAGGCCCAGTGTGAAAAAAGAAATGCACTGCAGTTCGTTGAGGATCCCTCCAAACAAGCAAGCGGCAACTACTTTGCCTCCACTGCCATGACCACCCTCACTCCCGCTGTCGCCAACCCTTGTGTGAGCGCTCACAGAAGCGCTCAGCAATACCCAGGTCAGGGGGAACCTTCTGCATTTTCGCAGACCAAGGAGGCTTTTGCGTTCATGCATCAGCTCAACATCTACCCGTCCTGTGAGACTATAAGGTCAATCAACGTGGCTCTCCCACTCCTTCAACAGCTGGACTTTACGTCGCCCCCATCTCTGCCTTCCATCCCATCTACTTCCACTGTGATACCGATTGTCACCCTTCCTCTATCGGCACTCGTCGTACCTTCTGCCCCCTCTCCTCTTCTCTCCCTGGTGCAGTACAACTGTGCCTTCTCACTCAAAGACCTGGATGAGCCGGAACATCCCTCCAAACACTCACATCGCTAGATCAGCCACGTTGGAGACTCCTGGGATGCCAATGATATCATTGACATCTATGGGTCAGAAGTCGACAATTTTATGGCTGAAAGGTTTGTTTCTCATCCCATGATTACTACTGTGCAATCCTCACACTCCACTTCCTACACAGCATCGAGTAGTTTAGAGGATATAAGTAGTGTACCAATTAAAATGGACATTATTTGTGTGCATGGCTCTAATGCCAAGTGTGATCACTGTGAGAAACGACTTTAGATCCTCGATTCAGGGGCGTCCATGCACTTTTCGCCTGATTGTTCAGATTTCAGTGATTATACATCGCTTGGAAAGGATAAGATGCCCGTCCTCACTGCCTCTGGTCACATATACATTGTAGGAAAAGGCAACTGCAAATTGCAGTGGAAAGATGTGCAAAATAAAGTGTGCAACCTAACCCTATTCAATGTGGGACATATCCCCAATTCAGGAATTCGATTGGTATCTATGGGCCAAATGCTAAATGCTAGCGCCAAAGTTAGAGGAAGTGCAGAGAGTATTGACATGCTCGTCGGTGATGACACCCTGCTCGCATCCTTTAAATGGGCCATAATATGTATACCCTTGAGAACATATCCAATCACCACCATTCAACAGCGACTCCTGATTTTGAGACCATGCATAATCATATGGGACATCCTTCCAAGGATGTAATGAAACATGCTGCGAAACACACGCACAAATTTCCTTCACTCGAGATACCGAAGGATAACAAGACCTGCAAAGGTTGTGCAGAGGGTAAAACCCCTGCTTGCACTTTCCACCCAGATCTCAGGAGAGCCAAAGTGCCCTTCAAGCTTATCCATTCAGATGCTAAGTCCTTCCCTATTGTGTTGTATCATAAATACAAGTATGTCATCACCTTCTTCAACAATTATATGTCATATGGGTGAAGCGCATTGTTGTGCACCAAGGATAATGCCTTACAGGCAACCAAGCACTTTTTAGCGATGGTATCCACCCAATTAGATGCCACTGTCAAAGGATGGATGTCTTATGCAGGGGGAGAGTACAAGTCCAAAGCTTTTGATGAGCTGCTTGCCTCTCAGGGGATACACATCTACCAGAGTGCTCCACATGTTCCCCAACAAAATGGTTGCACTGAGTGCTTTATGCATACCATTATGGACAAGTCAGAATCGATGTGCCTTGATTGTTGCATACCCAAATCTTGGTGGGAAATCAGCTGGAGCCACGCTGTCCACATATACAACAGGACACTATTGCACAGACATGACTAGCGCACTCCATTTGAGATTCTCAACGGTGAGGCTCCTGATATCAGCCATCTCTGCATCTTTGGTTGTGAAGCATATGCCCACGTCCCTTCAGACGTTCGCACCAATAAGCTGGCCCCTAAATCAGAACCAATGGTGTATCTAGGCATTGCACCTGGTAATGAACAGAATTATCTATTGATGTGCCGTCCCCACAATGTTCTTTTTACTTCAGCAGAAGCGCTTTTTAATGAGCAGCTGTTTCCGTTATGTGGGAAACCTTCATGTCCACAAACACAGGCTGTCCCTGAGCAACAGGTCAAGATTCTGCTTCCTGGTATGCTGGATGACCTTGATGACTTCCATCCTCATCCGGACTCTCCCAAACCACTCCATGCGCCTCCACCGCATACTCCTTTGCCCATTGCACCACCTTCACCCCCTATGCGACCCAGAAAGGGCAAAGCCCCTGAACATTTCCCTCTGCCTACACTCTCTGCTGTTCCTCCTGCTCCTTACCACTCTATGTGCGAATGGTGTGTTCCTCACCTCCCAGGCAACATCTATGGAGATGATCGTCATCCTGTTGATCAGGAGAAAGATGCAGAGTGTACTTGGCGTGATTTGGACCATGCTGGTGCACCTCCTCGACAAGAAGTTCCCAGGATGAGCACCTTCTTGACATTCCCCTCCCAGAAAATGTTGATCTCTCCAAAGAGGAGATTGAGCACATTACCAGGGAAGGGGGAGGAGCACTCACTTCTTATCTCTTGGGGAAGGCGATAAGGCTAGATGCTGCAGATCATTCTAAGCCTATACGTGATTGAACTTTCAAGGATATCCACAAACTGCCACCCATGCAGCAATACAAGTGGAAAAATGCTTGTTGCGAGCAACTCAAGGTCCTTACCAAATGAGAAGTTTTTGAACTGGTTGATTGTCCTAAAGATCGCAAAGTCATCAAAAACTGTTGGGTATTTGATGTCAAATCCGATGGTAGAAAGCGTGCATGCTTTGTCATGAAAGGTTTCTCACAGGTCGAAGGCTTAGACTTTGACCAAATCTTTTCACCTGTCATGCGATATGAAACAGTGCACTTAATGCTTGCACTCACAGCACTCAAAAACTGGCACATGGAAGCTGTCGATTTTTGCGCCACCTATTTATATGGCACACTCGATGAAGAGATCTACATGAAACAACCTGAGGGATTTAAAATCCCCGGTGCTGAGACCAAAGTATTGCGCCTCAAAAAGGCCCTCTACAGATTAAAGCAGGCTGGTCTTGCCTGGTGGAAAGCCCTCAATGAGTCCATAAAAGAACTCAGCTTTAAAAGGATCAAATCCGATCCTGGCATCTTCCTCTATAAGAGAAAAGGCTCCCTTACGGTCATAGCCATTATCTATGTAGATGATGTCATTTTATGTGGTCCCTCAAAGGCAATTGTTAATGAGGTTAAAGTGCACTTCATGCGCAAATGGGAATGTTGTGATCTTGGCGAAGCCAAAGAGTTCCTACACATGAACATAAGATCTTTATTGATCAAAAAGAATATTTACAAAAGATCATAAAGTGATTTGATCTGCAGAATGCCAAAGCAACATAGACTCCCTTACCTCAGGGGTATTGCCCCCTTAAAAATGAAGCACCTGTCGATCCCAAACTTTGTCAGAAGTTTCAAACCATTATCAGTTCCTTAAGTTACATCATGATAAGAACTTGGCCTGATATTGCCTACGCCATCACTACAATGGCACATCATTCAGCCAACCCAATTGAGGAACACCTATCAAAAGCACTGTATATCTGTTGCTACCTCTTGGGCATGCCTAAAGCAGCTTTATGTTTTGATGGCACCAAAAATGAAGGCATTATTACCTATACCAATGCGGATTGGGCATCCGACCCGAATACACGCAAGTCCCAATCCGGCTGGTTCCTTAAACTAGCTGGATGTACTTTCAGCTGGTGATCTCACCTGCAGCCTACTATGGCACATTCTTCTACTGAAGCTGAGTACATGTCCTTATCGGACTGCGGTAGACAAGCCTTTTGGGTCAGGCAACTTCTACACAAATTGGGGTATAACATGAATGCAATTCCTATTTGTGGTGATAACCAAGGGTCCATTTTCATGGAATCCAACCCTATCACTGAACCACGCAGTAAGCCCATTGACATTTGTTGGCATGCAATTCGTGATTGGATCCAAGATGGTCACATCAAATTATTCTTCATTGATGGTGTTAGCAATCCAGCTGACATGTTCACCAAAAATTTAGAGTGCATCAAGTTTGAGGAATTCCATACGAATCTCAGGATCATTTTATCCTCTCTATAGTCGCCATTCCACTCTACAGCCTACCATGCTTTGAGCAAGGGGGAGTGTTAAACACGCTATCTTATAGCTGCTTCACTCCTATTTTCTATTCTTCTTCTTTAGGTAGAGTAGCTTATATAATTGTACAATACCTGTCACTCTATAAGATTCAAACTCAATGTCTGAGTTCTAATAACATCTTGTTCTAAAACAACCACCATTATCTGCCTCAAACCGCAACCGCTCCAACACCATCAACAATGTGAGTCACCAAATTGCCTCTGCATTCTGTGTTGTCAAACAAAATGTGCTGCGAATGCACAGAATGCATGGTGATTGGGTGATTTCCACATGTCTGTAGTAAAATTGATATTACTGTTGTATTCCTACTCATTGTAAGTTGCATTTGGTGTGACAAGATATGATGTTACTAACATTCAACATCTTAGCAATCCATTGTCGAGTCCTTCCAAAGACCAGATGAACATCCCAAGATACAGTTGCTGGGGATGGTAAGTAGTACTTTGGTTGCCCAGTCTTCATGAGTGACTTAAATGCCCGATCTGCTACAATGTTGAATGGCTGCAGATTCTCCACTGTCCATTGGACAATCTCAGCCCTGCATGATTTAGGATCAACAGTATTCTATTTTGAATCAATTTCAAGTCACCTTCTCTGACTGCAGGTATGCTTCCTATGAGTATATGTTACTTTCCCTTTATCTGCTTGTTCAAATGCAGTATGGATACTACTGTTTCGCAAGTATGGCTCAATGATGTTTTGATGAGCCTCCACAGCATCCTTCTGCATCCCAGCATTTCTTGGCATGTTTCCACAAGTTGCCAATTGACCATGCATCTGTGGTATCAAGATAATGCCTGATTTTCACCTTACAGTTCTGTCCCATACACATGAAGATGTGTGCAACCCGTCCATTGCCTTCCTCAATTTCTGGTACAGGATCAAAAAAGGCATAGATAGGTGACATCCAGTCCTTCATAGCCTGTTCTATGCTAATGTTAGTGGAAAATCTAGTTGCTCATATGGTTCCCTTACCCAGCTGTTTTTCAAGAGTGCCAGGATTATCATCCAGCTCAGTGTCACTATTCTTGCGGGTCGTATCATTGTCTGTTACTTCATGTTCATGCACCATTTGGTCTGCTTTATCTGTCGCCATAGTATTATTGTCATTTGCATCCTCCTCATCACTTGAATGGATCACAGTAGTTGTCTTTGACCTTTTGCCTTGTGTTATAGTCTCCTTGTTGCAGTTCTTTCATTTTCTCTGTGCTTTTGTGTTTATGATTGCTTGTGCCTTGTCTATAAGCTTGGTGACTCAGCAAGCAGGTTTAAAATTGGATGTTTGCATAGTAGGGAAATAGTAGAAGTTTAAAACAGGTGCCAACTTGGTGCCTAAGAAATTTGTTACACTGCCTTCAAGTTCTGCTGACTCAGAAGCCTTCAAATTAGACTAGATCATGTCTGTCAATCTGATCTGTAATCAATATGTTTTAGAGTTTGACACTAACACTGCCCATCATTAATTAAGGAGGCTAATAAAGTGCAACAATATAACTTTAGGAGCTAATACCCATGGATATGGGTATCTGTGGGTATGGGTATCTAAAATGCTGACCCATACCCATACCCACCCATACCCATACCCACAACCCACATGGGTTTCTTGTACCCATGCAGTTGCCTAATTGGCACCATGTCATCCTGACACCACTGTATCATAGCTGGTGGGTCCAAGTTCATTGCTTACTCACCTGTTTGTCCTCACTCACTGAACCCTCAGGGCTTCTGGGGCCTGGCTCAGCTTGGTCCACAGCTTCTGGAAATAGCAAGCCAAGCTTCAAGCCCCAACAAGCCCCCAATGCAGCCTGGCTTGGCCCAGCTTGGTCAGCTCAGGGCTTCCAGGCTGGGCCACAGACCCACTAATTGCTGTAAGATGCTGTTGTAATGCTGTCATGACTGCTGGCACTGTCCCAAAATAAGGGGTTTGCTGATGTGCATGGAGGTTTAATCTAGCATCATACATGAAGTGCCTGCCTATATTAGGTCTTATGGTAAATGCATAGAATGCACACTTCCAACACTATTTATAATCTTTTACAGTAAGAGATGAAACATGGAGGTCACATACTCACAAGTACTAGTTTGGCCCTCCACAGGAATGAGTTCCAACATGAAAATTGTGAGCTCCTGCATCATAACTTTCCTTGTCAGACCACACCTACTTGCACTAGATATATCAATGTATTCACACAGTTCAAATAGAAGATGATCCGCAGTGACAGTAGTGAGTTGCGAGGCACAAAGCTGTTGTGGTAGTGCCAAGCCTGTCACTCTTCCGAGGAGAACTAAGGGTCTGTACAGTTAGCGAAAAACCCTGGTTTTTCACCTGTGGATTTTCAACATCGAATTTTCAGCCGAGATGCCAGTGGCTTATAATCTATACTCCGCTCAGAATCAAGTAGAACGCTAATTCACAACATAGTAAACATCATTCATTGACAATGCTCGACTCAGATGAAGATCATGCTGATAGTGAAGATGCTCAGTATGGTAAGTAGTTACCATCATGATCTATGACATTCATTGACTCCTCCAGATTCTTCTGAAGAGGATGATATACTTTACGAAAACCTTTGGTCCATCATTCTTCATCAGCAACACCAGATCATCTAAACAATTGGGACTGTTGGTGTTGCTATTGTGGAGATCATCATCCAATCTGCCAATGCTTTGCGAAAGATACCCATTCCATATCATACGTTGATTCTCACTGGTTACAGCTGGGTACAAGAACTGTTGACTGGCCATCCCAAACAAATTCGCTGTAAACTCGGTGTTCACAAGGCTGTCTTTGAGATCCTTATCATAGAACTCAAGGATTTGGGATTTCATGACTCAAGGCATGTCAAGCTTGAAGAACAACTTGCCATTTTCCTTTACACTTGTGTAACGGGTCTAACGCTACGATACACTGGGGGAACGATTCTAACAATCCAATGATACCATCTCCAAGTATGTGGTTCCCATTTTCTTGTCATCTGTACTGATGTCCCATATGACAGATATTTCAAAATCATGCTTGACGCATTCACCTCTCCCAGGATTTATGGAAAATATGTTTGCCTTCCCCGAAGTGACGATGAAACCCCTCAAGCTATTCAGGAGAAACCGATCTTCATGCCGTTTTTCAAAGATGCAATTGGCGCACTCGATGGTACCCATATACCTTGCACGCCATCCACTGCAGAACGTGACATGACTCGCAATCGGAAAGGCTTTCACTCTCAAAATTGTCTTGTTTGCTGCGACTTCGACATGAAATTCACCTATGTGCTCAGTGGATGGGAAGGATCAGCTGCTGATTCGACCGTATATCATGATGCTCGCATTCATGAGCTCGCCATTCCTCCTGGCAAGTATTACCTTGCAGATGCCGGTTATCCAAACTGCCCAGAGTTGCTTGTACCATATCATGGTGAGTGCTACCATCTGGCTGAATGGGGTCGAGCACAGCTCCAGTAAGTCTTGTATCACTCAAGTCATTGTCTAATTTACAAGCAACTACCAACAGGCCCACTAACCACCGAGAATACTTCAATTTATGACATGCTCAGCTATGGAACATTGTCGAGTGCATCATTGGTATTATCAAGGGCCGTTTCCAAATCCTCCTTCTCCCTCCCGATTACTCAATGGAAGTGCAAGCTCATATTCCGGTTGCATGTTGTTGCATCCACAATATTATTTGTACGTATGACGGCTGAGCTGATGGACATGGTTCCTGCAGATCTCATTCATCAACTGGATGAGCTACAAGTCACTGGGTTTACTGGTGAGCTTGCAAGTGGGGTACTGACTCCAACCAGCCGTGACCTCATGTCCAACAAACGGGATCAGATCACTCGTGATCTGTGGGCTAACTATGTGGAGGAGCAGGCGAGGAGAGGAAATCCCATGTCAAATTTGTGGGGTGACTAGTAGTATACAGATATGTACAATGTATGCTACTACTATACACGAACAATGTTTTCACTCCATCGTGTGATCCAAATCAACTCCCGCTTCTACCAATCGCCTCTGTAACCATGCCTTTCAAATAGCGGTATGTTGTGGACTCGTGTTTGTGGCGAGGGTGAGGTACATTGCAGCATGGTCATTGTTGGTTTCAAAACAGTCGATTATTGCAGCCATATGGTCGGGGGGAAGGGTATTAAGATCGAGTGAGAGAAGTTTGGTCGTTGCATTAGACTTGCGAGTATCAGTAGATGGCAGCAGTGGCGGTAGTGGAAGTCGACAGGACATCGAAAAAGCAGCTGGAAAGTGTGACAGGATATTATTGCTGTCATCTAACCGTGAATTAAGAGTCCCAAGCTGGTCTGTTACCTGACTAACTGCTTCAAGGAGAGCCTGAGTATGGTGCTTTGTTGAAGAGTGGGCAGATATAATTGAAGACGGGATATGAGCTGACACCATAGAAGCGATGTCATTGTCATCATTGGCTTTGCACTTTGCACCACGAATGGAAATGCTCGAAGAGGGATTGATGGAACTGGTCAATGAGCCACCATATGAGGAGGGAGGAGTTGCTGGCATGAGAGGATCAGATGGAAAGTGGAAAAGGGGGACGGTTAACGGTCGAAGTCCAGACAAGCTACTCCCAGATGCTTGTGAGGGGGGCAGGAACTCGCTCACTGCAGTGGTTCTTGATGTTGCTACAGAATCTACTATCATAGTAGCAGCACTTGGCACTGTGGGTGAATTGGTACTCGGGTCCACCACAAAGTTCACTGTACCAGCATTGCTGGGCTGGATGTCCTTGCTTTCCTCTGCAGACGACGTATTGGGGGGGCCACCTCAGTAAGACTCGGTGGTATCCAATCCAGAATTGAAAGTACCCGGTTCAGCATCACCGAGTTGGATGGGAGAAAAACGACTGGTACCCCTACCAAGTGATGGTATAATGGATTGCATTCTCTCATAGTGATTCCATCCTTTGTTTTTGAATGGTGCAAGCAGTGGGATTTTCTACAGAACAATAGTTAGAAAGTATCTGACTACAGGCAATTAAAATCATACCTTAACGACTTCCTCCCAAACCAGTTCGTCCGACAGCTGAACATTAGCCCCTAACTCCAATGAGTATGTAAGGCCTGAAGCTTTTGATGAGAGGGCCTGAATTGCACTGTATACTTTCTTGAGCTATATGTGCTCGAATCAGATTTTTTTACTTAGAATCAAAAGGGAACATACACGACTCCATTTATCTCTGCAAGACGTGTGTGTCTTCGGGGCTCCTTTCACTGGATTTGAAAGCCGATCAGATGCAGCAATGGACTTCCAGAACGCTGGCTTGAAGCTCATTCCATCACCACCCTCTGCCTGACGAGCGATGACTTGATTGATCAGAAACTCAACATCTTCGTCACTCCATTATGCTGGTGGAGTAATCTCTTTGACCTTCTCTGTTGCCTTAGATTTGCCTTTCGGCAATGATCTACGGGGGGCCATACTTACTTCGTCATTACAGTTGTTCTACATTGTCTCAATCACGGTGACAGGAGCCTGCTGTTTCATAGCTTGCTCCCCGGCATTGTCTTCAGCCACCGGCATCTCGGCTGAAAATTCGATGTTGAAAAACCACAGGTGAAAAACCAGGGTTTTTCGCTAACCGTACAGACCCTAAGAGCCTGCACAGTTGCAAATAAACCATGGTTTTTTGTCACGCCTTCATCGCTATTTTTTTTTCAGCCGAGATGCCGGTGGCTGAAGATAATGCCGTGGAGCATGTTGTTGGGGACAATATGAGTAGTACAAAATGATGAAGATGATGTTTCAATGCACGACAGCCATCATACAAACAATGACTCCCCGCTGGTCATCATTAAAGGGAAAATCCAAGGTAGATGAGAAAAACAAGGAAAGCACTCTGTCAGCATCATGGAGTGATGGTGATATTGAGTTCCTGATCGATCAAATTATTGCTCGTCGGCCAGAGGGTGGTGATGGCATGAACTTCAAGTCAGCATTCTGGAAGTCCCTTGCTGATTCTGACAGGTTTGCCAATCCAACAAAGGGGGGTCCAAAGACAAAGAGTTCGTGAAGGGATAAATGGGCACATGTAGGTTACCATTCAATTTTGTGATGAACCGCTGATCAAACCTTTTGAATAGCTCAAAAAAACTTTTGCTGCCGTCGATTCGCTTGCATCCAAAGGATCAGGACTCACGTACTCACTGGAATTAGGGGCTGATGTCGATGCCTCTGATGAACTAGTTTGGCAGGAACTCGTCAATGTATGAACTCGAGTTTTGTGTAATCAAAGGCTTTGAAGCTCTAACGTGCGCTCTATTGAATAACCCACTACTTGTGCCATTCAAAAACAAGGGGTGGATTTTTTATGAGAAAATGCAGCTTGTCATGCTGTCACGCAGTAAGGGTACAAACCGTCGTTCTGCTCTTAGTGGAGTTGAAGCTGGTCCTTCCCAATTGGATTCCGATGGTGCTCCGGTCATTAGCATCTCCAGTACATCATCCACAGGTCCTAGCAACACCACTGCTACCATGCCTGCTATCATAGCAACCACAGCCGAGTGTCCTCCTCCCTCACAAATATCTGCAAGTACCTTGACGAGATTTCAGCTATCTGCATCCATATCCCACTGGTCTCCGTCCAATTTTACACCTCCAATTGCTCCTTCCTCATACACCAGCTCATTAGGAAGCTCTATCAAGCCCTCATCAAGCATTTCTGTTTGTGCCGAGAAGCACAAAGTTTCTGGTGACGATGACATTTCCATGGTATCGGATCATGCTGGGTCCATATCTGCGACATCATCTCATGCTTCACACAAGCGCTGTACGCTTCCTATGACGATCGACCGGGTTACAGACCAACTGGGGACACTTACCACTCAACTACACGACAACAATACCCTCATGAATAATCTCCCCACCGCCTTCACAATGTCACGTCGGCTTTCGGCACAACCACCACCACCTTCTGCTGATACTTGCAAATCTGAGGCAACAAGCAGACTACTTGAGATCGATCTTGACACGCTCTCTCCCGACCATATGGTCGCTATTATAGATTGTTTCCAGAAAAGTATCAACCACGCCAATCTATATCTCACTCTTGCAAATAGTGAGCATCTGAGTCCTCAAGTTACTGCCGTTCGAAAGGCTTGGCTGCAAAAGAGGTTGGAAGAAGCAGGTTATATCGTCAATCTGAGCTGATCTCTCAAAGTCATCTGAAGTACATATATTCATTTTATTCTACTATACATGTCGCTGTGAAAATGAAAATGGTCGCTATGAAAACGAAAACGGTCGATTGAAAATGAGAACAGCATTACACTAGTCTCCCTCAGGACTTGTGATGGGATTTCCCCTCCTTGCTCGCTCATGCACATAGTTGGCCCACAACTCACGGGCAATCTGATCCTGTCTTTGAGACATGAAGTCCTGGCCAGCCGGTGTTGGGACGCCGCTCGCAAGCCTTCCCGTCACTTCCAGCTCATCTCGGAGAAGATTGCCAGAAATAAGTTGATCAATAGTCAGAGGCTCCATGTCACTCAAGTCTGTATTATCGTATGTGCGAATAATATTGTGAATACAACAACAGGCAATTGGAATGCAAGCTTGAGTTTGCATTGTATATTCTGGAGGAATGATGAGGATTCGGAAGCGGTGTTTGACGACGCCGATGATACACTTGACAACATTTCGTAGCTGGGCATGACATAGATTGAAGTACTCTCTACTGTTGGTGGGTCTACCAAGAGATATACATGAGTTGAACATATACATCTACTATAATGTAGGGATACAATCTCACTGGACTTGTGCTTGTCCCCATTCCACAAGATGATAGTGTTCGCCACAGTATGGTACTAGCGACTCCGGACAGTTTGGGTATCCCACATCTGCAAGGTAATATCTCCCAGTAGGGATTGCAAGTTCATGGATGCGAGCATCGTGGTATACCAGAGAATCGGCAGCAGATCCCTCCCATCCACTGAGTATGTAAGTGAATTTCATATCAAAATTGCAACAAACCAAACAATTTTGAGAGTTGAATCCCTTCTGATTGTGAGTAGCATCCCGTTCTGCAGCAGACGGTATACATGGTATATGGGTGCCATCGAGAGCACCAATTGCATCCTTGAAAAACGGCATGAAGCGTGGGTTATCCCTGATGACGCAAGGAGTATTGTCGTTACTTTGGGGAAGACAAACATACTTCCCATAGATCGTTGGAGAATTGAAAGCCTTGAGCATCCTTCGGAAATATCTATTGTGGCAGATGTTAGTCGAGACGATGAAACAATGATAAGGAGTACTATATACTTAGAAATAGTAGTCTTGGACCGCTGGAACTGTTCACCAACATGCCTCGTTGTTAGACCAGTTATGCAAGTATACAGAAATATTGCAAGTTGCTCCTTGAGTTTGACACCTCTTGAATCGGAGTAGTTTGCATTCCTGAGTTTGGCAAGGAGGATGTTGAATACAAATTTGCGAACACCAAGCTCGCACCGAATGCGCTCAGGATGACCATGTTGTAGCTCTTCCACCCAGCCTGCACCACTGAGAATTGATGTGTGATAAGGGATTGGTTCCTGTCGTTCAGTAGCATCGATAATGAGTTGTGTGATGACAGCAGCCACATGTCCGATGGTTTGGAGGATCTGTTGTTGTTGGTGAAGGATAAGATCCCAGGCTACACCACAGAGTATCTCCTCATCTTCATCAATGTCTGGGAGAAGTCAGAACATTATTGTTCATAATATGTGTAAGTGCTCACCATAGAGAGTATTCCCATCATATAGGGCAACATCCAAGTCATCGTTCAAGGTATCCATGCCAGTGATGGCTTAGATATCACTGAATATTTCTTATCCTTATTGCACACAAAGTTCTGACAATTCTGAGCAGAGCTGCATATTGCCGAGTGGCAAAAACAACATAGCAACAAAGGCATGACAAAAAACCATGGTTTATTTTCAACTGTCCAGGCTCTTACCAGCCGTGCACGTCGCTGTACGGGATTTGGTCGTTTCTCACTGATGATCCGTCTTGCCTTTTGCCTGATGCCACTTTCTTTCTCTCTGCCTCGTGTCTCTTTGATCCTCTATGCATCTTTCATTTCTGCATCTTTTGGACAGGAAAAACATATTGTACCAAAGAAGGTTAAGCTAGCAACTGACCATGTACTAGAACACCCAAATCAACTGCCGTTAAATTCAGACTCTTCCGGTGACTGACTATGCCGACACTTGTTATTCCAGATTTTGTTGGTGTTGGTCTCTTTTTACCCGCCTCGCAGGGTGTCCACAAAGATGTACCAATATTGTTTGTCGTTGTTCAATGCTCATACATCGCTTGCAGTGGGCGGTCCGCAAAGTTGGCGATAATACATGTCGGCTCAGCGTTGGTAGGCAGATATCTGTACACCAGAGTGCTGGGACACAAAGTTCTAGCCACATCGAGCACGACTTGAAGGAGTTGCCGGATCTGCAGAGTGAATGGGTTTACTGGCACAACAGATTTTTGGAGATTTGGGACAGCTTTTAATGACAAACAAAATGACAATCCTGTACTTGAAATATACCTTGCCATTCAGGAGGTGTCAGAATTTTAAGTATAAGCAAACCTTGAAATGCTGGCGGAAACTTGAAGTATGTGTGCGTGTACTGGCCATGTCAAAATCTCGGGATATATTAAAAATATAGTAGTAGCTTGAATGTAGGCACAAACTCTAAACTTTGGCTTCTCATATCGGTGATATTTTAAGTTTTGCCCTGGCCAGTACGATGGCCAAAATATGAAGTATTGACGAACAATAAGTCCTCCTCCTATATTTGGTGTTTTGAAAGAAGACTAAATGTATGTCGATACTTGGTATATTGCTTGAATTTATATTCTGCATGCAATCATCGCACAATCATTCCCTGCTGATCGAATACTGATCACCCAAACTTGACATGATCATCGCACACTGACAATCAAACATGTACTCATGTGCATGTCATTGTAATGTGTACCAATCAGTATGAGGCTATGGCTACCTGCATCCACACGAACAGCTTTTTGCAAACATCTAATTCCTCCAACTGGCACTATGTGAGGCTTGCGATCCAGGCACTGTCATATAGCGATATTGGCAAACCCTTGACCACACTCCTGGAGCTCCCTGGATTACCTGGTGCATGAATCCTTTTCATTGGCGATGATTCCTGAGGAGCAAAGATGTCAACATCAACCAACCGCTGCAAGTCTACCAGATCAAGCTCTCTGGCAATGCAATGGTGCCATTCCATGTTTTTGACATGGAGAACCTGCTCGACCTCATTCTCAACGTCACTTTCCTTTGAGCTCATGCCAAGCTCTCCAAGCATCTTTACAAGCATCTGAAGCCATCGCTAGGCGTTAGCATCATCTTCGTTTCCCTCCGTCTTCAGTTGGACAATGTGGTCGAGAACTACCACTCTTCGCATATATTTCTATGGTAGACAGTTAATCAACAAGTTGAGAACAAGACTTAGAGACTTACGCTTCGACAGCGAGTGGTTTGGTGACACTGCTTCAGCACTACTTCTCTCTTGGCAACTAACCGGGTTTCAGTCTTGGCTGTGGTTTCCACAATGCCCTTTGCAGTCAACTTGGGCTGGGCATTTCTCCACATCGTCCGAAGTCATTTGTAGCATTCTGCAAGGAGCTTCCTTATGTAGGCATCCGATCATTGTATTGGCCAATGCTCCTTCACACATTGGTCCTTCAACTGTTGGAGAAGAATGTTGAGTGTTGCACTATTCCATGGTGACTTCACATTTTTTGTCAAGTCAAACTGTGGGTGTTCGACGTCAGGACCAGGACCATCTTCATGCTCATATGTGTGCACTTCATCCTGATCTGCCGGATCGTATGTGATGAAATCCATCTTGTGAGTGAAACCAAACTTCTTTTTAAAAAGTAGCCAGACTTTTTCCTGTCGTTGAATCAGCTTTAGGTGTTCTAAGAACCTGCTGATTCGACTGACTAAGTAGAAGATGTACTCCTCCTTTGTTTCTGTTAGCCTAATCTCATCCACTTCTTTCGCCTGAACCTTTCTGTTGTGGGGGCTCTGTTTCACGTATCGCGAGAACTGACCGTTGGCGAATATGTTCTCAATCGCAGCTTCGACACCTTTGATAACTGCTTCCATAAACACTGATGTCTGAGGGTCTGCCAGGTGAGGGTCTGGGAGGTGATTGTGTGGTGGTGCAGAGGGCTCTGCTCTATACTAGGTGCATGCAGCACTTCACTCTATTCTGATGGTAAGTCAAATACACGAAATCTTGGTGGGGTTGAGCTCACTTCAAGAACTACACCAATCAGATGAGTCTTTTGGGAGAATCCACATCTTTTTCTCAGCCTCTTGATGGCATCAAGGTTTGGTGTCGCCATGGTAGCTGGTACTGATCATCCTGACACCCAAGCTAATGACCCTGGTGCTCGTGTCAGTAGCGGTGTTTGTGGTGATGGTACCCCTCGTGCTGGTGGCCATGCCGATGGTCCTACATGCACTGGTGAGCCCACTTGCACTGATGGTCCTGTGGACTGTTCAAATGTAGGCATGGGCATAGATGATCCACCGGTTGCTGTACTAGTGGTACATATGTCTGTGGGTACATTATCTGTTTCGGTGTCCATCAAATCGGGTTGGAGGTTAGCAATTCCCTACAGATTATCATTTAGATGTATCATAAACGTTCGAGATGACAATTACCTGTCGGCCACGTCGTGCATATTGACGTTCTAAATTGGCGATTTCGATCTCCTTTTCTGCCTAGAGTATGCCATCTGAGTAATCACATCACAAAACGGCCAGATATCAACGCACCCTCATGGCTGCTCATGCTACATTTAGCTCCGCATCTATCGCCAGCTCATGCTGCTCTAGCGTTTTGGTTATGGTCTCATGGGATTGCTTCAACAGACTCTGAAGCTGTGACTCCATATCAGCCTGCATCGAACATTAACATGAGCGATGGTCTCTACTAGATAAGAACCAACGACGTACCTTCATCTCTTGGCAGAAGCTCTCTATTTTGTTTCTGTGTTGCAATATGGTAGCTTGCTGGTCCTTGATGACTTGAGCACGGAGGATTTCGTGCTGCTGAATGATAAGTCAGTGTAAATTTGTATCCTGACAGTAGTGATACTTACTTCCTCACGCTGCCATATGACCTTCTGAAGGTCAGCAATTTTACCCTTCTGGCCCTCGAGCTCGACCTGAGAAGCGTGCTGGAATTGCTGATTCTGTTCTTCAAGGGATTGACAAGTCTGGTAATCACAGTGAGAACTAGTCAGTCGACAATTCAACCAGGTGACACACCACCTTTAATGTCTGCACATGCTTTTTCAAGCCACTCATAACCTCTTCTTTCTCATACATATTCTGCCGTAGTGTCTGCAAAAAGTCAACTTCCATGAAGCGACGTTTATCTTGATGGTAACCTTCTTTGCGATGGCAACTACCTTCACCTTCATTTGGCTAACGCTACATGAACATCCACTTTCACAGGACAGAAAAATGACTGACCTCAGATCTATCTAGTGGACATCGTAAGGTGATGGTCCCTTGTGAAGTTGATAGTCCAGCTTTGCAAGCTCCGATGTCAGTGTCAGAAGACAAATGCCCAGAGGCATATTCCTTCGCTGTCATCACAGATTCTGATTCAGAAAGCTGATAGTCCCTGGTCATAGTTTCTGCAGTGAGTGCTTCCAGTGGATATGGATCACTACTAGTGTCCATCGTCCCTGCACCATCAAATAGATTGCTGGCATCCTCGATGATTTGGAGAGCCTCTAGATGGTAGCGAGTGGATGGGGTATGAGAATGGTGAGGTGTCGGTGATGCACGATGATGGGGTGTTGTGCTGTACGACAAACACTGAGAGTCATCGAACATCGCTTCAGGCATTGGTAGCTCTGTTTCTTCAGCGCATGATGTTGGCAGGGTGTAAAAATGATGGGATGGAGTGCATGAGGGGCTTTGAGAGTTGCCAACCATTGCTCCAGGTGTTGGCTTCAGTGTGTGACATGCCGATATGGGAGCCTTGGGTTATTTATTGTCAAGCTTTCGTTTTTTGTTCACTCACCATGATATGAAAAGACCTCATTGGGATCATATCTTGATTAGTAGTAATTGTGTCTGGATGAGTCATGGCAGGGATTTAGATTGTTAAGAAAATTTTCTGCTCACCATGGTGCGCAAGACTCCATTGGCCAGGTCATGTTCAGGCCAATAATTGTGTCTGCATGGTTTATTTTATAAGATCCGGAATTTCGTTGTCAAGCAAATTTTTCACTCACCATGTTATGCAAAGACTCCGTCGGCCGGGTGGTATTTGGGTCAGTAGTTGCGATAAATCTTCCGACCATCTGGGTGATGACTTGCAATATAACCTGCAATGTGACCAACATGGAGCAACACCACCAAGATCTTGTCAGCACAATTAATTGTTGGCAACTCCATATGTACGGTTGGTGTTCTGCCGGCTCCAAAGTGTGATTTAATGTTGTAAGTCATTCATTGGGTGATTACATCGCCCACTCATTTCCTCTGCGCATCGGCTGTCAGTGCTGGTCACTGTCTTCACGCTCACTGTCCTGTCAATCTGTCATGGTGAACTCATGAACGTACATCCTCCCATCACATTCTGTAAGTGAACTCACCATCCTATCCATACTATCACTCCAGAATATTCCAGAGTCCTGAGCTTCGTCTGCGGTGCAGACTTTACTTGACCTCCTGTGGTAGACCCTGTCAGGTTGAGATGCTCATCCGGTGTGCAGATACGACCCACGGATCACCCCGCTTTCCAGTGGCAGAAACTCTGCTGCAAGAGGCTGCACTTCAGCCTTATATCCACAACTGTCAGGTTGCTGTACATGAGGGACAACATACCTATCGTTACTGCGTGTTCTTCAAGCGACACTGCTGGCTTCAGGTGAATGCCTTGTTAAGTGATGCCAGTGGTGAATTCTGAAGAGATCTTGTGGTAATGAGAATCAGTACACAAACACACTTGATGGTGAACATGCATGGCAGAGACTCAGTAATTGCGGATTATGTTGTTACTCGGTCAGTACTAATTACAAATGCCAAGATCCAGCGTCTCACCAATTTGTACTGTAGGGTTGCACAACGACTGGTCCACCATGGACGGCGATCGAGGCTACTCATTAGCCTTGTGAAGCCATTATATACTCACCATCATCACTATTTGCATTCTCACATTCCCCGTACTACAGTAGGAAATATAGTGTAAGTACTGCCATACAATTTGGATGCAGCTATAGCAAGTTGTACTACATAAAACAGCATCAACTTGAATGTCAATCTGATCAGGCTAGTGTCATGAGTTCAAAGACATGATCCACAAGGACTTTGTTGACCTTGGTCCGTACATCTATATACATCTCCTCAGCCAGGAAGTGGGCACCGCCACCTACCACCAATCCGTTTGCGTTGTCTCTGGGTAGGAGTCCATCATCATCATACGGACAGCGGTACCCATCTCCACCAAAGCCAGTTGTCTTCTCCAGCTCCCCAGCCCCCCCAAATCCATTGTCAGCGTATATGACTCCTCCCATCACTCCTGATACACCCTCTCCATCATATTCATCATCAACCTCCTTGGTGTCTTAGTGTATTATAGTATCTGATACTCCCACCACCCCCGATACACCTTCACCGTCATATTCACTGTCGACCTTGCCGGCACCTTCAATGTGATTTACCGACAGTTTGGGGGTCATCAAGACACCGTCTCTTTACTTTGGTGTTTATGCTGACCTCCAAGGTCATCTGGGACAACACACTCTAACAAATCGTTGTCCATTGTTGCTCAGGGAAGGTCCCAGCTGTATGAGATCAATCAGATGGAGAGAGAAATGTGTCAGTACCTCGAGTGGGAGCTAAACGTTGATCCAGTCATGCTATGTGAGTTCGAAGACATGATCCACAAGGACTTTGTTTGCCCCAGTCCATACCCTACATACATCCTTCCCTTGACCAAGAAGTCGATGCTGCCACCTACCACCAATCCATTCGCAGTGCCCTTGGGTACGAGTCTGTTGCCGTCGTATGGACAGCGGTACCCATCTCTGCCAAAACCAGTCATCCTCCAAATCCATCATCAGCATATATGACTCCCCCCACCCCCGATACACCCTCTCCGTCGTATACACCCTCGACCTCTCCAGGGTCCTCAGCCTCTCCACCCACGCCACCCAGCATCGAGGACTATACCGCCAAGATCATCTCAGTGTTGTCCTCACCAGGTCTCATAAAAGCAGAGGCCATTGCTGTCGTTCACTCAAAAAGCAAGATGTTTGCTTTTGCTTCGCCTGCGGTGTGGTAATAAACTCATATTGTAGCTCACGTTATTCACCTAGAACAGTCAGCTTCAAGTTGAAGACGATAACTATTGTATACTCGCCACCTTCTCTGTTACCCTAAGTCGTCCGCTGAATATTTAAGGACATATCTATATACCCTGCTCCCGTTCATGCTTTTGGGGTGGGCAACGTGGAGTACCGTTGGCGACAGACATGCCACCCTATGACCCTACTCTGCTTTATCTCGCATTGGGCCTCTCTACATACTCATGTTGTGTCAATAGCTGCATACAAACTTTTTTTTCGTAGGCATATGTACATTATAAAGATGCCAATACCTCAATATGCCCTCCATCATATTCACTGTCAACTTCCCCAGTGTCTTCTGTATCTCCCCCTACGTCACCTGACATCGATTATACCGCCAAGATTGTTTTGGCCTCATCATCAAAAGCAAAGGGCAGTGGCGTGGTATATCATTGAAGATGATGCTGTGTATACTGATGCCTATTGTGTACTCACTACCCTCCCTGTTACCCCAGGTTGCCGACCGAGTATTTAAGGACATATCCATCTTGCTCCCATTCATGCCGAGTTGGGGTAGGCGACATGGAGTATGGTAGTAAAGAGCCCGGTTACCTTCAATTGCCCTTGTCCTCACTTCATCACCCCCCTTGTCGTCATCACCCTTGCGCTACCTACGTACAACAGTGTTGTTCACTTGCATTTCGTGTTATTTACTATATTCCTCTTTGTATAATGTTTGTCACACACTTTTTCTGGCACTTTGGTCATATTTGGACACATGTATAGTAATTTGTACAAACATGGCAGCCCGAAAGTAAGAGTACGGGCTCCCTACAGTGACTCACAAAATTGTCCCAATGTTTGACACTTTTTGATTGTTCATTGAATGTCATTTGCACATAAACAGATATAAACAAAGTGTTGGTGTATGAAAGGAGGCTGGTACTCTTGGCCAGGCAATGATAAGTAAATTATGTAATTTGGATCAGTAACCATGGAGATACATGCAATTCAAAACTGATACTCATTGGGACAATTATGTGAGTGTCATTTAGATATATTAAAATCTGATGCTCTACTGTTTCTATAGCAAC
>JBBPJJ010000187.1:0-30468 GCA_038088635.1 Veloboletus limbatus
TGTGGTTAAAGCCAAAGGAGGGTATACCAAGTACTAATTTATACCAAATACCCCCAGTATTACAAAAGTCCAAAAACTGTTACAATGGTGTTCCTGTTTTAAAACAGTCATATCTTTGCAACCCCTAAGCCAAATCACATGACCCAGGGACCGATGTGTAGCCAATGGTTTGTACTTTGTTTGGCCTCACCAAAGCGAAGCGATATTCCCACGGGTGGTTGCGGGGCGCTTCGCGCCCCGGTTTGGGGTTAGTTATTGTAACGCTTTTTGGAGTCACTGTATGACCACAGTGGTCACAAGAAAATAGTTACATAGCATCAAAATCGTCTCCCTGAGTGAACCGAGCAAAGAGTGTTGCCTTGTGAGCATGTAACTCTGCCTTGACTGCAGCCTGGATGTGTCCATTTTGGTAGCCACTTTTTAGCAACTGTAGGGCTTCAAACATTTCAGGGGTGATTTGATTACAGCGAGAGGTCCTGGTGAGCCTGCCAATGAGAATAATCGTTCAGAGGGTGTTCCAGATCCTGGAATGGCTAGGTATATCATGCAGATTCAGAGATGGTCCACTCTGCTAAGCAGTATTTGAAGATTCAATTACCGCAGCTTTAATGTACAGGAAGCGGCATGTGGAACTCACCTGGCTTCAGCTGAGCAGCCACCAATTCTGTGCAGACCAAAGGAGTTGTGTAATACTGAAGGGCTTCAGATGTGGCTATTGTGACATTCATTCATTGAAGCATGACAATAGAAAAACCTGGGAGAATTGAATGACCAGATTATGACAGCCATAGTCTGCCTGCAGAAGTACCAGATGGTTGGAGGTGTACAATCCTGTGCAAAGGCTCACACTGTGGCTGTGCATTTCTTCAGATGTTGCGCCAAACATCTGCATTTGGAACAATAATGTTACTGGTCTGGTGGCATAGGCCTGGGCATACTAGTAGACACAACAAGTTCGAATGCATTCGAATCCAACTAGAAAAGTTCAAGAGCAGGTGAACATGAACCAATCATTTGGTTTGGTTCAGCCCCACCACCGAACGCTGAACCAAACTCAACATTCAGTTCAGAAAAAGTCCAGTTCGAACTGATGTTCAGAACCAGACACATCCATCACTACTGTAGATGGGCTGTTGAATGCATCAGAACTCGAGCGCAAACGCTCCCTCCATGGAATGGCGAAGTACTCACCTGGGTTAGCCCCAGTCAAATGGATTGGGATGGCTGCCGAACAGTGATGGTGGCAGCACCACAGGATGCCCAGGACACTGTAAACGTGTCAGCGAAGCCACAGAACGCGTCAGAACAAGACCACACACAGTCAGACCATACAAGTGAATGAAACTCACCTACTATGGCTCTAGTCAAGCTGTATGAGTCAGAACGTGATGCGAATGGTCCAGACGGCTTCCACAACATCCTAGGACATCCCAGACACAATCAGAATCAGTGCATCAACAGAACGAACCCACCACATCCAGTCTGGACAGAGGGGTTGTTTTGCTGATTGGCAGATCAATGTAGAGGGCCAGAAGGCCAGCTGGGCCAGTTGGTGTGATTGAGAGTTGTTGAGGTTGATTTGAGGTGTGAAATTGATGGTGATCGAGTTGATCAGACTGGGAGATGGTACTGTGAGGACAGTAAAATGAGAGGAGCATGCCGCGACTTGAAATGAGTCAAAACAGCACTGCTAGCTGAAGTCAGTGCAAACAAAATCGCCACAAGATGGCCAGCATACCTGGGCCATCACCACTGCCTCCAAGCAATCCCAGACATCCCATCAAACTCATCAATCTGCCCCGTCAACGTGGAAGATTGAAATCATGACCTACAGACGTCAGTCAGGCTCCCTGCATCAAATGCACTTACTAGGTAAGATGATTGTGCTGGGACCATATCTGGTGATCCTGACACGTTGTACACACTGTACATGACTTATTTATGGTTCCAGGACCATCCCTAGGATGTCAGATGCAAAGACAACAGTGCTGGAGTCGATTGAGGTGAACAAGCACACTACAGCAAGTCAGCCACATTCAGCTGCTGCATCAGTAAACCCCTTATTTTGGGACAGTGACAGCAGTTATGACAGCACATAACAGCATTTTACAGCATTACACTGCACATCGGCAAGCTCACAGGCGTGCAAGCAGCTACAGCCAGTCGGTACATCACCAGGTACCTAGTCCCACAACGGCATATCAGTCCAGTCAATCACAGCGTTCATACAGTCTGGCAGCCACACAGTGGGTTATCAAGTACAGTCCCTCATAGATTACAGTGGTATACAGCACCCATACAGTCTGGTAGCCACACAGCAGTATAGTCAAGTACAGTCCCTTGTAGCTTATTATACAGTGATACAGTGGGTTTTTTTTTCCTCAGAAACAAAGGAACCTAGACTCGTAAATTGCAATCGCATTTATACAGTTGAGACACAGAGCAACAACAGGTATGAACGTAAGACATGTCACAGTAATGTACTACACCTCATATGTAGGTGATGGTCGGTTCTAGTGCAGCAAGCCCAAATTGAGGACACCACTTAGATGATGTTTACCAAAGCACATACCAGATACATTTCATGATCAGTGCTTGAAGTTGAAGCCTGACGACGATGCTTGGGCAGGGATCCTTCACAAAGGGAGCCTCCATTCATCCAAATGGAATTACAAATAGAGCTGAGGTCAGATTTGGCAATATCAAACCTCCTTTACATTTCCTGGACAAGACACCTGTATAGATTGCTGAGGGCCACATTCTCATCTAGCTGCACCAGTGCTAGATCCTTCTTGCAACGATGAACAGCTGATTGAGCCCTTGCAACATAAGTGCCTCCTGGTATTCAAACACTTCATGCTCAGGATTAGATATGTCAGAGACATCCATATTGGGCTATCAAAATGTTTTGGGTTAGCTGCTGTCCTCCGAATAAATACAGTATATGCATACCTTTATTCGTTTTCCCAAGATGCTTGCTTCAATATGAGTAGTCAAGTCATGGAATCTTCCAGGAATTGGTCCAGGCAAAGAATTCTAGAGAGGCATCCCAGGGAATGAGAGATCAGATGTATGGTTTAATGAGCGAATCACTCCAACAGCCGATGGTGTTCCTTTTAATGGCACATGGAGCTAGTGAAAGGTGGGGGGGTCAACCAAGCAATGATAAAGACACAGATATGTCAATGCCAGGTGTACTTGGGACCATGCCCAAGGTAGAATGAGCATTGAGTGGCAGGGTAAAGGAATGGAGTGGTGACATGGAGAGATTGGACAGCTGCTGAGTGCTTATCGCAGGACTTGAACTGTTGGCTAGGACTTCAATCTGGTCAGAACTCATCATCATGATAGACAGAGAAGGGTGAGTCTCAACGGGTCCCAGTAGTTTTTTATCTTAGGCTCTTTGCTATGTAATGTGATGCACAGAGGTTGTACAAAGGCATATGGTGTCCGAGTCTGTGATTATATGTTTGTACATAGCAACAAGTCTTAGCCAACACAGACTGCACTGTATATTACTCACCTCAAGGTGGTCTAGTCGGTAAGTCCCACCTTTCCCTGATTCCTTATTCTAATCTGATGCCAACCTGTCCTAAATGTCTCAAGGATTTTTGCACTGATAGAGCGGTCAAGTTTCACTGAGAACAACCCTGATCTGCCTGCAATGCTTCTAACTGGAATACAGAGCTGGTTTCAGTTGCTTCTCAAGCTGTGGAAGAACAAGTGGATCACAGAGTAGAGGATGGCAATATACCACCAGTGCCTTCATTGCCCAGTTTTTAGCCTGACTTTGACTCAGATCATGGTTGAGAGGCTGCCAATTCTCAACGTGACCCAGAAGAAGACAGGCACTCTGCCTCTCCCATTCCTACAGCAGTGGGCACACTCTGAAGAATTATCAACACATTCCCTGGTGCTTCCATGGCTTTTGAGTGGGGTAAAACATTTCTGTCTCTATTTGACATGGATCCATACTCAATATACCAGAAGGTTTATCTCTACTACCCCTTTGCCAATCTTGATGATTAGAAGATGGCTAACTTCTTGCTAATGTCACGGCTCAGTATGAGCACTCTCAACAAGTTCCTTTCCTTGCAGGTGGTAAGTGCTGCATAGTTGGTCAAATCTATACAATTAACCATTTACTCAGGTAAAAAAGATTCCACTTTCTTTTTGAACAGTGAAGGAACTACGTTCATGGGCAGAACTCTTGCCATTGTATCCACAATGGAGCTTTCAGATAGTTTCCATGATGCATGAAACAAAGCAACCTGTTCACCTGTATTTCCATGATGCTCTTGACTGTATTGAGTTCCTTTTCAACCATCCTTATTTTGCATATAAAATAGACTTTTCACCATTCCGTTTGTTCACAACAGCCAAGCATCTCATGAGGGTGTTTACTGAATGGATGAGTAGCGATGGTGCCTGGGACATGCAGGTAGGTGTTTTCACACTTTAGATGATCTTTGGTTCATGAATCTCCACAGACGAAGTTACCCACTGGTGCTACACTTTGTGGCATTATTCTTTCATCTGACAAAACAAATGTTACAAATATGTGTGGTGGCAGGGTTGCACATCCTTTGTTCATCAGTCTCACAAATATCCAAATAAACGTGAGGAACATGGAATCCTTGCATGCATTCCTTCTTTTGGCACTGATGCCAATCATGCAATTTGTCCATCCCATTTCTAGAATACACAATGTCCTCTATGCTTGACTTTTTCACCAGTGCCTTGACATCATTCTCGAGCCTCTCAAACAAGCAGCACACATTGGTCAAATGATGGTCGATCCCATCAGAAACCTACAGTACTGCTTTATGCCATTAGTATCATATATGCCAGAGGCATGCATACTGGCATGTGGGTGTGTCAATACCTCCCCTGTTACAACTGCAATGTTTAAGGATTTTGGCAACCTGGAGCACCACCTGCCTCATACTGCTACTACCACACTTATCCAGTTGGCATCCATCAAGTGCGATGTTGGTGATGTTGAGGAGCATTTTACAACATGTGAGCCATTTCAGCTCAGCAGTGTATCACACTCATTTTGGTGGGACTGGCCCCTTGCAGAACCTTCCCAGTTCATTACGCTGGAAAGGCTACATGGATGGCATCACGGATTCTATGACCACAATGTTTGCTGGTGCATGCAGGCCCTCGGTGCCGCCAGGCTAGACATCTGATTCTCCATTATCCCCTATATCACTGGTCTCCACCACTTTTCTACTGGAATCTCAAAACTAAAGCAAGTGCCCAAAGGGATATGCAACAATACATTGTTGTTGTCATCGCTGGTGCCACAGATCCCGACATCATCATTGCAGTTCATGCCCTGATGGAATTTCAATATCTCTCTCAGACTCCTGCTATTTCATCAATCATCCATGACAAGATCAAAGTTGCACTGCAAGGGTTTCATGACCATAAGGATGCCATCATTGAGAATGGCTTTCATCAAGGCCAGAAGACAAAATCTATCCTCAATCACTGGCATATTCCAAACCTAGAGTTGATGCAAAACATTTTTCCCAATATTGAGCGGGTCAGCTCTCTGTTACAGTAGTCAGCAGATACAATGGATGGAGCTAGTGTTGCCTCAGCTCAGCTTTTGTATTTTTCAGCTTATTCCATCTAGTGCACTCATTTTGCATTTTTGACAAATATCATTAGTGTATGAAACGTAGTTTGGAATGGCCTCTATATGTTTGCTTAATACACCCTAATATGGTAATCTGGCCATTTTTAAGATAATGCCCTAGTTTCACTTTTAGCTCAGCTTTTGTCAAAATAGCTAAAATGAAATAACTAAAAAATAGTCAGATTAATGATAGTCAAAAAAGATCTCACTGATAACAACACCTAAAAATTACATTATTACACTGAGAACATGTATATTAACCAAGTAGATGATGAGATATAAAATGCCAGCTTGAAGCTGTGGCAACACTAAATGGAGCATGCACATATCGAAGTTGTCAAGGACCCTGCCTCAACCACCAATTATCACAACTATGATGCTCAGCTTTGCTGGTGTCTTGATTGCTACAAGAAGTATAGACTGTTTGACACTGCATTGGCACTCCATGCAGCTGTACCGCCTGATGGTGAGGAGCACAATGGTGACAGGAAGAGTGATTAGGAAGACGATGAAGAAAACACCAATAATGTACTGGATGATATATGGGCCCCAACACATCATGCCACCAACTTTTTAATGTCGCTGCTCAACTCTCTTCCTCTTCTCCCAGTCCTCATGCTGTTGCTACTCTGCTCTACACCTTCATAGCTGGATCTACAGCTATCCATCTCAACTATCATCTGTCATGCAAATGCATTTCCATTGATGATGTTACATGTGGGCCAGGTAAGCTCGCATGTATCCGCAAGGTAACTAGGACTGGGGCTAGGACTAGGACTTGGGAAGGCCTCTTTGGAGGAACCTTTACTGGGACTGAGGAACTAGGGGACTGAAGTCAACAAGTTTGCTGGGCAAGACTAAGCATAGTATTGTGGAGCTTAAAGTTAGAGAATACAGGTCATGCTAATGGGGTTTATATACCTGCGAGAAGCAAGCACAGACCAAGGTTTAGAAAGGAAAAAGGACAAAAAAGGATAGAGATAAAGAATAGTATGGAATACGATGGAAATGGAAAAAACCCTGTTGAAGGGCAGAGATTGATGAGGCTATGTATAACTCAGTCAGGTGAGTCATTGGAAGGCTGAAGAATCGGAGAGAAGGAAATGTATGTAATCCCGATGACGAGTGAAGGGTGAGCCCATAGGCTACCATGAGAAGTCATTGAAGGAGATCAAGGAAATGAAAAAAGAAAGTAGATAGAGAACAAAACGTAACAGATGATGCCACTGGAATGTTTGAGCAACCTGATCTTCATGGGGCATGGGCTGACTACCTCCATCACAAGAAAGACTTTCCCCAGAACCTGCACACTTTCGGTGGTCAAAGAAGGTCTCCACTGGATGCTTATTTTCCATTCATGAATCTTCACATATGGTACAAAGTTTGTCTTCAGCAAAAAGGGTTTCATGATCTGTCTGTGATTGCTGCCACCTTCACTATTCATGCCCACCCTCCTGATCATTCATGGAAGCATGTGGTACGATGTAGCAATTCTGAATGTAGATAACCAGTGGCAGTAGCCATCCAGTGGATTGCGGGGTGCGTAGCTTTCTACTGGTAATACTCAGAGCAATAGTAACTAGACTTTGACAGGTCATGCCATTGTCAATATCTGTCTTATCATATGTCCTGCTGCACCTAGAGGATGTGGTGGTGTCAGCCCATACTCTGACCGTTTCTTGATGTTTACACAGCACTTTGATATCATCTCTCAAAGGAATGGTTCAGTTGAGCATACCACAAACTTACATGTACTCAAAGGGGCCACATGTGCACCTGGTTCTCAGATCAGAAAAGTATTTCCTGTGGACCAGCTTGGCTCATATGCTCACATTGTTTCCTGCTTTGGTTGGGAGGCAGACAGTCGGCTTAGCTCAACCAATTGTGTTTATTCTTCACAGTCATTTTTCTTGAACAAATACTTCAATAAAGACTTTTTCTATGCTATCACTGGCAACTGAATGTACTTGAACTACTTTCATCCTCTTGCCAGTGATTCGCTACTCGTAATTAAATACTTAGTACCATGAGAATGCAGTCATGAGTCACTGGCCCACTTCACACTATGCACCATGGCATATTTCAACTTGCAGGGTAAACACGAAGAGCAAGAGTCTGTCCAAGGTACAATTGCAACAGCAGAAGGTGAGAAAAAAAAACTGACAATGGATATCCATTCAAAAGTCCAATGTTCAAGGTGACATTCGGCTTGAGAGTTCTTTGTGTTACAATTTCTTTCCCCTTTCTTTTCTCTTTGTGCAAGTATCACCTTTATTTAGTGTCACATGACACAGTTGTATTACAAACCATTCTACAGCATTCTTTCAGATTTTATTGTACTTACATATCAAGCACTCCCTTTTTGCTATTGGCTCTCATTTTCATTCTACAATGTTCTATGCTTAGTCACAGACATTCTGTGGAGTTCCACAATATTCCATGACTTGGGTATATAAATTATCGTCATTACTCTCCTACTCCTTAGCTTAGACCTCCTTGTGGTACACCTTGTATTCCTGGCAATATAACCCATTTCATTTGGTTGCTCTCTGCCACCTAGTCCTCACCCTACTCTTGAGTGGGCGCCCTTGTCATTATCCTTGCTAAGCTCCTGCCAATTCTCCAAGGCAGTCCTTGTCCTTGTCACCAACCTCTTAGGCAAATACAGTATATTATAGCCCACATCATTTGCCTAGGACACGAGTGCACCCAACACACACTACTGCCACCCATTTGTGCTGTCGCCCTAATGTGCTCTACCTCCATCCCATTGAGTGCATCAAACAGCAATCATGTTCACTCATTTGCATAGCATGGCCAACTGTGTCTCCCTGCACCCAATGACAAATCGCCACCACATGCAAATGTGCCCCATCACTACCTGTTCATGCTACTGAACCAAAGAGGCTATTTCTATCATTTACTCAAAACCAGGATGTTTGCTTTCAGATGGGAATTCCATCTCCATTGGCGACCACTAAATCTTCCCCTTCTGTCCTTGATTCCAGAGGCAATTCCTGTTGTTCACTCAAAAACAAAGATGTTTGCCTTCGGATTATAGTCTCATATCCCCCTCCCTTCTCCTATTGGCAACTGTTGGATCCTCATCTTCTGTCCATCTGTTGCAAAGGCGAGTCCTCGTACTTTATTCAAGACTTTGCAAGGCTATGTTTGCCCCTATCTGGGTCAACCATAACAAAAGGTCTAAGCTCTTCACAACAACTACCATTGGGTGGAATCACCATTCCTCCTCAACCTCGTATCCTTGCACGGCTTTTTAGCCTGACCCTTGCCTATCGGGACCAGCCCGAAATCACAGACCCAGAATCTTCCTCACCATCACCTACCCAGGGACAACTAGATCTCTTCGAGGACAAAGAAGACCTCCTGATTCCCTTAACTGAATCCGCCAGAGATGCAACAGACTTATCACACCAGCTCTCCAGTACCCTCCAAATCCCTCATACCCAGACTCTGCCGTCTCCAACTCCCATCGCACACCAGCCCACCTTTTCGTTACCACCCGTTCAACCAACCATGACCACATCTAAACCAGTAGAACTTCGTCTCAGCACCCCAGACTCTTTTGATGGTTCATACGAAAAAGCCATCCCCTGGTTTGATTCTATCCGCATGTACCTCATGGTTAACAAAGACGTTTACAACTCAGAAGGCAAAAGGGTTGCCTTCGCCCTTTTCCACATGAAGGAAGGAACTGCAGCCACCTGGGCTGCCACCTTCCAGCAAAAAGCATTAGCCGCTTCCTCCTTTGGGACTTTCCAGGATTTCATATGAGAATTCAAAGTCGCATTTGAACATATTGATACCCAAAACAATGCTATCAACCGACTTTCCACTCAACGAGTTTTCTCCCCAAAAGGAAAAGGAGAAACTTGGGGAGGGAAGCTCAATCTTTTTATTACAGAATTTCGCAATGACATCGTCCTCTCTGGAATCAAGGACGAGAGAGTCCTTATTAGCTACTTTGCTGCCAGACTTCCTCCCTCCCTCATGCATCACATCATGTCCATGGATACCATGCCGACCAAGATAGATAAATGGTATGAGAAAGCTGTCCATTTCCAAACCCAGTGGGAACGAGCACAGGATCTCGCCAAGATTCACATCCATTCCTCCACTTTCTGTCCATTTTCCACCCCACAACACACCACCCCAGCTAGAGATCCTAATGCTATGGATGTAGATGCAGTCACCGTCCCTTTTCCTCCCAAACTCACTCCTGAAGAACGGAAACATTGTATCCAGGAGAAATATTGTTTCCACTGTAGAAAAACGGGACACTCTGCCGACGGATGTCGAACCTTCCCCAAAATTCCCCAAACAAACCCTCATCCTCATATCCAACGCACCCAAGAGACCACAGCTAGTCTAATTGAACTTGACAATGAAAAAACAACGCCAACAGTAAAGAAGGTTGGGTTCTCCATTCCCAAAAAGGATTTTTAACTCGAAAGTCTCAATCGACGCGACCCACTCCCTCCTCCATACAATGTGCCCCTGTACACATATTTATGACCACCAAAGAATCAATGATTATTCCTCTCGAACTTATCGTTCATTCTTGCACATTACAAACCGTCGAAACCAAAGCCCTTGTCGATAGCGGAGCAGACGTCTGCTGCATTGACTGGGATTTCATCAAGAAACATCGTCTCCATACTACCCGCCTTTCCTCCCCCATCCATGTCACCAACTTCAACCAAGAACCCACCTTCAAGGGGGGAGTATGGTTCACCACTACCCTGTTCACCCACATCAATGGGATCATGCACAAAGTCCTGTTCTATGTCATGCATTGCAGACATCAGAATGTTATCCTAGGTCTCCCTTGGCTCAAAACCATAAATCCACAAATTGACTGGACAAAACAAACTCTTTTCATAGACGAAGGAACTGACCAGTCCAAAGAACTCGCCACTCTCCATAACAATGACGTTCGTCAGGAATCTGCCAAATACCAGCGATACCAACCACGAGAAAACCCTCTTCCCAGCCATGTTCATATAGACTCAATACAAGAAGCACGGCTGTACAATTACCTGGACTATGAGTCAGAGCAACAATATCTAGTCCAAGCAAACGACAACTGTATCATCCATCGTATTCTCCACGTCGGAAGCAAATTAATTCCCAAAGGTGACCCTGCATTGCTAAACTCACTACAGCCACAGAGTTAGCAATGGCAGTAGAGAAACCAAAGGTGCAACTACCTTCAGCTTACCAGGACTTCGCTTCAGTCTTCTCAAAAGAAGCCAGCGATCACCTTCCTCCGTCACGCCCTTATGACCATGAGATCAACCTCACCGATTCCTTTGTGCTGAAGATCGGCAAACTTTACCCACTCACTCCCGACGAACAGAAGGCGACAAAGTCCTTCCTTGATAAAAACTTGAAAGCGGGAAAGATACGTCCATCCAACTCCCCCCAAGCATCCCCCTTCTTCTTTGTCAAGAAAAAGGATGGGGGACTCTATCCCTGCCAGGATTACCGATACCTCAACGAACATACCATTTGTGATGCCTACCCTCTCCCTCTCGTATTAGATCTAGTCGACAAACTCAAGGGTGCTAAAGTCTTCACCAAGTTCGATGTCCGATGGGGGTATAATAACGTGCGAATCAAAGACAGACACCAATGGAAAGCAGCTTTCATCACTCACAAGGGACTTTTCAAACCAATGGTGATGTTCTTCGGCATGACGAATTCCCCTCCCACCTTCCAATGCTTTATGACTGATTCTTCCACGACATGATAGCCAATGGGTGGCTAGTCATTTACACTGACCAACAAAGACAAGTAGATTGACCCAAATCCAAAAAGGAGATGATTTGATTGGTTTGAGCAGTAGAAAGGGATTTCATGGTGGTGGAAGTGGATCAAGAGTGGTGTTTTGATTTATTTATATTGTGTTGAACTTATTATAGGTCACACGATCCATTGCTTATGTCAGAACATATGAAACTCATACTTATTTAAGTCAGCAACAAAACCGTTGCAATGACATAGCTGACTTAAATTGGCAATATCACCGCAGCCATCAGAGTGAGGTCACATGACCCTGGGGAGTGATTTGTCACCACGGGTAAGCACTATATTTCGTGTGACTAAACCTAAGCGACATTCCCACTGGTGCTTGCAGTGCGCTTCGCGCACTGCATCAAGGTTAGTTATTGCAACGGTTTTGTTGGTCAGTGTACATGGACGACCTCTTAATATATTCCCCTGATAACAAGACCGATGAGGAATGTACTTGACATGTCCTTCAGTGTATGACAGAGTTAGATTTACATCTCAAACTAGACAAATGCACTTTCGCTGCCCTAGAAGTCGAGTACCTTGGGATGATTGTTACAATTCTTACAATTCACAATTCCTTTACTTCGTTTCTCTTTCTTCACCACTTTCATCTTGATGACTTCTTCATGGTAAACCATGGTTTCACCTTTCATCTGTCATCAAGATTACATTTACTTTCCTTCGTTCCGATTCCTTGGACTTCTACAGCTGACTCACTAACTGAGTCATACTTAATCTCGTCAATCTTTACTCTTCAACAGAGTTCCTTCCATTTCCATCATATTCTACAATGTTCTTTCATCTATCCTTTTACTTCCTTTTTCCTTTCATAGTCGTGGTCCGTGCTAGCCTGTCCCAACGTATATAAACCACACTAGCACGACTTGTATCCTTTAACTTTGAGCTCTGCAATTCTACTCCTAGTTTTGCCTCTCAGTTCGCGACTTCGGTCTCCATCCCTCAGTCCCAGTAAAGGCCTCTCGATAACGAAGCCTTCCTCAAACCCTAGTCCTTGTCCCAAGTCCTAGTTATCTTGCAGATACGTGCGAGCCTACCCGGCCCACACGTAACAATGATTGTCAAGCCTGGGCAACTTGCCATGCACCCAGTCAAGTTGGACAGAATTGCCTGCTGGCCGCTCCCCTCCTCTCTCCGCGACGTTCGCTCTTTTCTTAGTTTCGCCAACTTCTATCACAAATTCATTCCTAATTATTTGACTGTTGCTTGTCCCCTCATTGACCTCACCAAAAAGTCAGTTCCCTGGAGTTGAACTCCCACCTGCCAACAAGCATTCGACCAGTTAAAAAACCTCTTTCTTGCCAAACCAGTTCTTCACCTTCCCGACTTCTCCTCTCCCTTTGCTATCGCCACTGACACTTCCCAATATGCTTCCGGGGCAGTTCTTCTCCAAACAGATGTCAATGGCACATGGCACACATGCTCCTATCTTTCCCAATCCTTTGCTCCCACTGAGCGCAACTATGACATTTACAATCATGAACTCCTCGCTGTGATCCGTGCTCTCAAAGAATGGCACCATTACCTCCATGGTTCCCCTCACCCTGTTCAGGTCTTTACTAACCATAAGAACCTCACTTACTTCTGGCAAGCCCAGAACTTGAATCGTCGCCACACACATTGGCTCCTCGACCTTGCCGACTTTGACCTTCACATCATTCATGTTCCTAGGACTCGTCTTGCCACACCAGATGCCTTATCTCGCTGCCTCGACCATTTCCCCTCCTCCTCAGACAATGAGGGTGTTGTTCTCCTTCCCCCCTCACTCTTCATTAATCTCATTGACGCCACCCTCCACCACCACATTGTCTCATTCCTCCACAGATCCATTTGTCCTCCAAGCCTTACAGGCTCTCCATGGCACAGTTCCCCCAGCATTCCGCTTCCGCCTCTCCGATTGGCAGTACTTGGATGGCATGCTGACGTATCAAGGCTGCATCTATGTTCCACCTGACGGAGATCTCCGTCGCGCTCTTTTCCACCGATGCCATGACCATGAATCTGCTGGTCACCCAGGGTACCTTAAAACCCAGCAACTTGTCTCCGCTGAGTTCTGGTGGCCTGGCCTTGTACATTTTGTCTACCAATACATCGATGGCTGTGCAGTTTGCCAGCAGGCCAAATCCAACACCCACCCCTCCATCCCCCCTCTCACTCCCATTTGATCTTCCTCCACGTGCCCCTTCCAACAAATTTCTTGTGATCTTATCACGGATCTTCCCCCTTCTGCTAGTTTTGACTCTCTCTTGGTTGTGGTCGACCACGGGCTTACAAAGGGGGTAATTCTCTGTCCTACTGTCAAAACCATCACTGCTGAAGGAGTCGCACACTTCTTTTTCCTTCATGTATACACCCGCTTCGGCCTTTACGACAAGATTATCTCCGATCGCGGCCCTCAGTTTGCATCAGCCTTTGCAAAAGAACCGGGTCATCTTCTCAACTACTCTCTTGCCCTCTCTACCACCTATCACTTACAAACCAACGGAGAAACCAAACGAGTTAATCAAGAAGTCAAGATATATCTCTGCATCTTCTGTGGAAATAACCCTACCTCCTGGCCCTCACTAATCCCACATGCCGAATTTGCCCATAACCATTGCCCCCACTCCATCACCAACCAATCTCCCTTCTACCTCATGATGGGATATAAACCACGTGCCCTTCCTTCGGTAATAGCTGAATCTTCCATTCCCGCCATTGAAACTCATTTCAAATCCCTTATCACAGCATGGAACGAAGCCCTTGCCACTCATGAACTTGCCTGACAAGTCATGGCCTCGTGAACTCGATGAACCTTCACTCCGTTCACTAAAGGGGACAAAGTCTGGCTAGAAGCCAAGAACCTCAAACAACGGCTAGATAACCCGAAATTCACTCGAAAAAACATGAGGGACCCTTCACTATCACCGAGGTCCTATCCTCCATCTCCTATCGCCTCTGACTCCCAAAAACCTGGAAGATTCACCCAGTCTTCCACGCTTCCCTCTTATTACCCTATCGCAAAAATAGCATACATGGGCTGAACTTCCCAAAACCACCACCTGACCTTGTCAGCGGAGAAGAGGAATTCAAAATAGAAAGGATATTAAGACATTGTGGCCCCCCTTCTTCCCATTCATTCCTGATCTGATGGAAAGGATACCCACTGGAAGACGATTCCTGGATCCCAGAACAAAATCTCAAACATTCAAAAGCCGCCCTCCTCGATTATAAAAGGCGACATCCCACCGCCTTTCCCTCCATCGCAACTCTTTCCTCACACCCAACTCAACAATGTCTATCAGCCCCACCAACTCCACCATCTCTTCTACCCCGACGTCCACCACCCTCAATGATGACCAACTATCTACCAATGTGGACGCTGGGTGGCAAGTTGCATCTGACGATGGTGGTGCCCCCTCCCCCATCTGGACTCTTGCCGAATGGCTCACCTCCCTTCCATCCTCACTCCCTGTATTTCCATTAGCAGTTCCTTCTTCCATTCCATCGGTTATGCTTCCATCTTTTTCCAATAGACAAAGAGACTCTTTTCTTAGCCAAACTTCCTCTACACACCTCGTTTCCCAACTTTGTGACATTACCCTTAGCTGCACCCTTGATGCCCACATGAATAACCAATGCCCTTTTCTCTATTTATATCGCCTTTTCCTCACAACCTCCCATCTCCTCCTTGCCACGATGACCTCCATTCCATCCTCAGACCACACACTCGCACCCTTTGTCCAACGCATACACTCCCTCCGGGAATTCCTGGAAGAGGACCTTCTCCAGCTCATGCATCAGATGGATTTCCTGACATTCGTCAACGGCATTGCCTACTACCACTCTTGCCTTGATAAAATCCCTTATATGCCAACCCCCCCTCGCCCCTCACCATCGACATCCATGTCCTTGTCTCAAGCCTCCCCATTAACCCTTGCCGAACTGGCGATGCTTGAATGAGTAGATTTATGGCTTAGCAGGAATAACGGTGAGGATCCTCTTCCTGCCAATCATCCCAGATATCACAAGGCTTGCTATTCCTGCCATTGTCTCGGGCACACTCGCCTTGAATGCCAATACTATCAATGCCCCATCTGTATGCGCTGGAGCCCTGGACACCCATAATTGCGTTGTTCTGATAGAATGACTCATCGTCGTTCACCTCCTCCTCCTATCCCCTCATCATTCTCTTCCTCCTCCTCGTCTCAGTGATCTCATCGATCACAGCAACCCCCCCTTCCACTTCCTACTCCTCCTTCTCCCTACTGTGGTCCTCGACATTCGCATCCTCCCCCATATCAATGGCCTCGACCTGTTGCCCAACATTGCTCTCCCTCTCCACTCCACCATGATGTCATCCCTGATGAGGGGTACTACAACTTAGACAGTTCCGGTCATAACTCCCCCTTTTGATCATCTTCATCTGGTGACTTGATGGCTACTGTGGGGGTAATGTTATGATTCTTCCTTTTTCCTTTCTCTTTTCCCTGCCTTGTCTTTACACCATTTATTTAGTGTCACATGACATGCCTGTATTATCAATCCTTCCATAGGATTCTATTGTGCTGACCAAGCGCTCTTCTTTTGCCATTGGCTCTCATTTTATTCCATGATGTTCTTTCACTTTCTATGCTTACTCATGAACATTCCGCAAGGTTCCATCATATTCCATAGCTCAGGTATATAAACCCTTGCCTCCCTTTCACACTCCTTAGCTTAGACCTCCTTGCGATCACCTTGTATTCCTTGTGCAATCAATCTGCCTTGCAGACTTGCTCCCCTCGTCTTGGTCCTACTATCAAGTGGACACCCATCGACCCCCTTGCTAAGCTCCTGCTGATTTCTCAAGGCAGTTCATCGTCGACCTTCATGAACAACACTTAGGTGAGTCCTCATACTTTGTTCAAGACTTTGCAAGGCTACGTTTGCCCCTATCTGGGTCAACTATAACAGCAACCACCAAGTCTTACCATTCTGTCCTGGACTCGAGAAGCCATTGTTGTCATTCACTTAAAAACGAAGATGTTTGCCTTCAGATGGGGGTCCTTTCCTTCTGTTCATCCATCACAATGGACTTTGGGACCTGATGTTTCATATGAGTAGTCACATCCAACACCTCTACCCAGTTGCTTCAGATTTAAGATGGTCAAGATGCCTTCTTCAAGACATTGTTTAAGTGTCACAGTATATCCCCACTGTAAGTTCTGGAAGCTTGACAACTGTGACAGACGATCATCACATGAGTAGAGTCTACATGTCTTCCTCGACCACTGCCTATGCCACTCATCCAGTTTGTCTCCCAACCCTCTAGTGGCCTAATTCATCTCTTGATCACCTTTACAGTGTCTTCGTCTGTCTTGAACACCATCCACAGGATCTAGTGTACCTAATATTTTGACTAGTATCAGTCTGGCAAAGGATGAAGTTGTGACACTGCCAGTGGCTGATGTTCCTGCTCTTCCGACCATCAGCAGTACCTTCCCTCCTATCAAGCTTTCATAGTCTGAGTGTAATTTCTGCGTGTTCTGTGAGTACCCCCTGATGCTCATATATTCGATATCCTTATTGCTCATAGGACCCCTATCTAATGATGGCGCCATCTAAATCCCCAGTCCTTGTTGTAGGCTATCCACTGTTCTGCGCTCCTCCTAGTATCAGTATCAATGCCCCATTGACAAATCTACCTTCTATCCACTCTGAACTAGAGACGGAACCAACATACACACAAACCAAGTGCACAGAAGTCATCATACATGGGATTCACTGGTTACCATGAATTGGATCGTTCCAGGGGCCAGGAGGCTCATGAAACTTCTGGGTACCTTCTCATGTAATTACTGCCTATGTAAATATTTAACTTCCCAAACTTTAGCTAGACTTTATCTGGTTACCATTCATATAATTAAAATATAAATGCCACCAGACCTAAACTAGCTTAGTTTGCAGTCTTATTTGGGGGTGAAAAAAAATGCTGCATTTTTCCCCACTGCAGCCCCCTTCTAAGATGTCAGATTCTGGCAGAGCTAAGAAATCCAAGGCTACATACTTCAGAACTAAAAGCTCTAACCAAAAAATCAGCCCTAGGAAAAGTTCTGGGCCCCTGGTTATTTACGTGCCAACTCAAACCAGGAGAGGAAAAACTACATTCCAGGAGGTGGATGCTACGCTTCACTATGAGTTTTCAGATGAGGAGATGGATACCCCTCACAGAAGAAAAATACCCAAGACTCTCTGGTTCAGAGACTATGCTGCCCATTTCAAATTTATTCCAGAATTTCCCAGATGATGCTGGCTTGGGCAGTGATGACTTTGCCTCTTTTTCAAGGAAAACAGAAGTAAGCACCTTTTCAATTGGGGGTAATTAATATTTGATTGGTGTTGAAGACTCAAAATGACTTCCTCCATGACTGGATTCCCTTCCGATCGGGTTTTATATCTACCTTTCTAGAACTTGAAGTGCCTTCTGGAAGCCAGGAGAAATGTATAGATTGCTCAGGGTCAGATGCCCTTGTACATTGTCTATCATGCTTGGGCAGCCACATGTGGTGCAGCAGCTGTGCTACCAAAGCCCACTCAAAACTTCTATTTCATCACCTTCAGCGGTGGAATGGTGATTTCTACCAGGCAGTAACCCCTAAAGAGCTGGGGTACACTCTAAACCTTGGTCATGGGGGAGCTGTTTGTCCTGTGAATCATGAGGGATCCATAAGCCAGCTGACAGTGGTGGATTCAGCAGGGATATTTGTATATGCTGTCAACTGGTGCTGGTGCAAGGGAGACAATGAGAAAGACAAACATTTGCAACTGCTCAAGTGCCGTCTGTTTCCCTCAACTGTCACCAAACCTCAAACAGCATTTACATTCAATGTTCTTGATGAGTTTCCCATTGATGAGCTTGAATGTAAGACTTCAGCCTCAAGCTTCTACTCCAAGCTGAGGAGGTTGACGAATAATGCATTCCCTGATTCCCTTCCTGTAAGTAAACTATTTACATTGGGTGGATAATTCCTAAATGTTTTTGCTACTAAGGATTGCTACCGAGAACTCATGAGAGTCTCAAGAATATGGAGAGATCTTACCAACCACAAGTGAGCTGGATTTGGCCATGATACTCAGCTGAACCCTGGTCCTGGTGACTTGGCAATATTTTTCCCAGCTTGTCCTCAACCTGGTATCAATTTGCCTGATGGCTGGCCTACTAAATATAATAGGTTTGTGTTTTGATAATTCTGAGTTTGGGACCTGACTAGAGATCCAGTGATATTGTGGCCTTGCGATATGTTGTTGATGGTAACTTTACTGCTCAACACATGAAAATGCAAAAGCTTGAGAATGATGTGTCTCTCTCTGATGGTTTGGCCTATATGGTAGCCAATGGCCCCTATCAAGACCATGTGGCACATTCTGCAGATAATGAAGAGGTTTAGGTGCTTTTATAATTCAGTTTGAAATAATCTGATATAGTTTTAGAGATCATCATGTCAGAACCACCGGGCAGTGGACAATGCTAATACCTCCAAGTCACACTTATGTGCCACTGGGGGTAGGTGCCACTTCCTGTGCTCGCTACGGTTATTGGCTCCCTGATTCTGTGGTTGACTTGTACAGAGGAGAGCAGTACATTTCCCCACTAAATGATGCCAGGAAGTTCACTGCAGATTTTATTTTGAGACATAAGAACATGGATTATTCCATTTGCAAATCTGTCTCTTACAAATCAGAGGGTATACAAAAAGCCATGATTATTTATGATGTGGCCTGCCAGTGGTATAAGAATTTTTATTCCAGGGTTAGCAAAGCTGCAGCTTTATCCTGGCCTGAGAATGTGGAACTTGTACCTGCCATTGGCAAATTCCATTTGAGTGCTCATAAGCCTCACTGCTTCCCTAGGTTTAGCCTCATGTTCCTCAAAGGGGCAGGCCATATAGATGGTGAAATATTAGAAACTCTATGGGCTCCATTCAACAAAATTTCACCATCTGCCAGTCAATGACCTTAGCTCACTGTCAAGAGCTGTATGATGACCATATGAGAGATTCAAATTGGAAAAAGCTTGTGGATCTAGGTGAGTCTCTTTTTTACTAACTTGAGGACTAGTAAAGTGAATTTTGTAGTGCAATCCTTGCTAAAACAACATAAGGCTGGATTGAATGGTGTTCAAAACACCAAAGGCCCTTATGAAGAGTTTAGCGCCTCTCTTGATCCTGATAAATTAAAAGCTTGGGTCAGGACAGCAGAAACAGCAGATTTTGAAAGAGGAGAAGCCCTGGATATATATACCTTGCAGATGGACAAAGGTTATACTTTTGCATTCTACTTTGAAAAGCTTATGTATATATTGCTTAGCCCCAAGTTTGGCAGACATGTGATTGAGTCTATTGGAAGCAGCTCCATCTCCTATGTGCAAAGAAGGATCTGTGGGCTGGTTAGTAGAGGGGATTGCCATTGAAGATGTACAGTGAGTGTTCATCTGAAAGAATAGCTTTTCTAACCATGTTTCAAATCAGAGATGCGTTGCTGGTTGAAATAAGATGCTTATCAAAAATTCCCACAACTATGCAAAAAGCAAGTGTTGCTCAAAAGAGATGAAAGCTTCATGCCAGAATAATCAAGTTTAATGAGCTGGCTGCTCTTTTTACCCCTAATGTACAGCTAGGTGGTGATCTTGCTCCAACTTCAAATGATCCTAGTTTCTGCAATGACGATGAAGATGACCTGGATGAAACAAGAGAAAAGGTGTTTTGGGAAGGGGAAGAAGATTGGGAGGATGAAGAGGATTGTGAGAATCTTCTTGCTGAAAATTTCAGACTGATGATGCCCTCAGCCTGGGATGCCACGAAATCAAAAGGTGGAAGTTCGGTGCACCTGGTAAAAGAGGAGGTTCAGTTGTGCATTGAACAAGCAAATGACCATTTAAAGAAGCTAAGAACTCATTTAGGTCAAAAATCAGTCCTTTATCACATAAATTTCTGAAGCTCTTCCTCTGTTAGGACTGATACAAGGTCAAAACAAGATATCAGACAGCTGAGATTTGTTACGATTTCCCCTATTCTTACTCCTTTTACAGGAACCCCTAACTTCGGTCTACAACGTCGCCCTCAGCATACTCCTTTGGATCCTCCTCGCGCTCCTCGTACTGTACCCGCTGAGTACAGCCTTCCTTCGTTCATTCCGACTCGTTCCTTAAGCACGCCTCGTGATCATCACGTGCTCACCTCGAGGCTTCCCTTAGCATTGCCTTGCTGCGGCTTCCATTCCAGCATTGCCTTGCTGCGGCTTCCTTTCACAGCCTCACACCATGAGTTCCCCTCGTGCTTACTCGAGTCATCCTTATTCCTGCCTCGGACCTTATCCTCGGACCTTCCCTTGTCCTCATGTCCGGACCATACCCGTGGTCCCTCCCTGTTCCCTTGGACCTCACGGTCATCCCTAGATCCCCGTCTCTCGATTTCCGCCTCATGCACGCCTCATTCCCTCCTCGTGCATTTCCTCGGCCTAACCCGAGCCCTCCTATATCGCCCTTGCCTCCCCAGCTCCCATTGACTCACTCAACATGAGTCATCGCCCCTGTCTCTGACTCACTATTGAGTCCGCCTCCTTTTCTTCCCGCTTTCTTGATCTTCTCTTCCTTTCATAGAATACCCTCAGCCCTATGCTCTCACGCACATAGCCTCGGCTTCTCTTCTCGCACAGCCTACTTCCTGTGCTTTCCTTTCTTAGTCTCTTCTCTCCGTTTCCTTCGTATTCTACGACCTTCCTTCGCACAGCCCATGACCGGTGCTGTCCTCATTCCACACAGCCCTTGACTGGTGCTGTTCTCTTTCTCCTTTCTTGACATGGTCCGTGCCCCTTGCCTTACGCTATATAAACCCTAGTAGCACGTACCATGTTCTCTATTCTTGATCTCCCTGGGTTTACTCCTAGTCCCTGGATCTTCCCTTGTATCCTAGTCCTAGATCTACCCCTTGCAATCCTAGCTCCCTTCGCTGATTCCGAGATCGACCCGGTATACGACCCCTTGGCTGGCACTCTACGTGTGCAGTCTACGTCCTCGCGTACACCATCGACGGCATCAGCCAAGGCCCCCTTGTCCTAGACTTCACCAGGGCTACGTGTGAGCCTACCCGGCCCACATGTAACAGGATTGAAGATAAACCAAGATGTTAGAAGTTACCATCGGGCTAGACAGTCTTTGATTCAAGTTTCAAGTTTCCCAAGATATCCTTCAAAAGTATCAAGCCAATAAATCTGAAGAGCTGAAAGTGTCCAAAGATATGACTGAAGAAAATCGATTTGGACAAAGCTCTGATGTCCTCCCTTGGTTCTGGCGGGTGAAGGTGAAGGCGCAGTGATTTGGAATACTGAGTGTAAGTCTTTGAACATGATTGTTAACTGTTTTAAATTGTGATGGGGTATATATGCACCCATAGTTGACAGGATTAGCTGGTTGAAGGCTAGGGCTAGATATGAGAGATGGCGAGAGGAGTTAGAGATGGTCAAGCATGAAATGTTCTGGACCACCTTGTGGTTCAAACATCAGGAAGACAAATGGGAGAGAAGAATGGTAGGAGCAAACAGTGTAGGGTCCAAGGCTTACGCAGCAAAGCAGAAGAATATCTGGGAGAGGTTTCAGAAAAAGGCTGATGAAAGCTTTTGAGGCTTGATGGCTATACCTGTCTAAATTGATTACTTCAATACTACACCCTCTTAGTACTCAAAAGAGCAGCTGTAAAAAACTCATCTTATCGCAAAATACTATATAAGTCAGCTATCACATCAAAGTCATCATATGCATCGTAGGAGTGGTACCAGCTGGTCTTGCCAGATCCACAAAGGGCAGCAGGTACCACCCACACATTTTCATATGTGCCATAAAGGTGGTACTAGCCGGTCTCATCAGATCCACACCGTGCGGCCGGTACCACTCTGTCATATGCACCACAGAAGTGGTACCAGCCAGTCTTGCCCGACCCATACTGGATGGCCAGTACCATTCCCACATTGTCATATGCATTGTAGGAGGAGTGCCAGCCAGCCTTATGAAGTCCACACATTATGGCTGGTACCACCCCTACATCTCTACATGCATTGTAGGAGTAGTACCAGCCAGTCTTACCACATCCACACAGTACGGCTGGTGCCACTCCCACGTCACCATGTACACCATGGGAGTGGTCCCAGCCGGTCTTCCCACATCCACACATGACGGCCGGTGCCACTCCTATGTCACTGTATGCGCTATAGAAGTAGTACCAGCTGGCCTTACCATATCCACATATAGCAGCAGGTACTACCCTACATCTCTATATGTAGTGGTGGTACCAGCCGGTCTTACCAAGTCCACACATGACGGCCAGTACCACACATACATCGCAATATGCACTGTAGGAGTAGTACCAGCCAGCCTTACCACATCTACATAGTACGGCCAGCACCACTCCTACGTCACTCTATACACCATGGGAGTGGTCCCAGCCAGTCTTCCCACATCCACACAGGATGGCTGGTACCATCCCCACGTCACTATATGAACTGTAGGAGTGGTACCAGCCAGTCTTACCACATCCACATTGGACGGCCAGTACCATTCCCATGTCACATATGCACTGTAGGAGTAATACCAGCCGGCTTTACCATATCCACACAGGATGGCCAGTACTGTCCCCATGTCACTATATGAACTGTAGGGGTGGTACCAGCTGGCCTTACCATATCCACACAGGACGGCTGGTACCATCCCCACATCACTATATGTGTTACGTGTGGGCCGGGTAAGCTCGCACACAGCCACAAGGTGACTAGGACTAGGACTAGGACTAGGACTTGGGAAGGCCTCTTTGGAGGAACCTTTGCTGGACTGAGGGACTAGGGGACCGAAGTCGACAGGCTTGCTTGGGCAAGACTAAGCGTAGTATTGCGGAGCTCAAAGTTAAGGGTACATGGTCGTACTTATGTGGGTTTATATAGTACTGAATAAGAGCACGGACCATGTACAAAAAAAGAAAAAGACTGAAAAGGATAGAAGTAAAGAATAGTATAGAATGCGATCGAAACAGAAAGAACCCTGTTGAAGGGCAGAGATTAACAAGGCTATGTATGACTCAGTTGGATGAGTCATGGGAAGGCCTAAGAATTGGAGAGAAGGAATAGTGTGTAATCTTGATGACGAGTGAAAGGTGAACCCGTAAGTTACCATGAAGGAGTCATCAAAGAAGAGCAAAAAGATGATAAAGGAAAAGAGGAAGAACAAAACGTAACATTACCCCCCTTGTACATCTCGAGTCACCGATGAGAGCCAGTTTTGAGGGACACATACATGGCGGGATTTTCTAGAGATCAAGGGAATAGGCACCAGGGGAGCCGGTTATGTTTGCATAAGCCACATCATCCTACATGTCGTTAACATGAGTCTCATTATCGGGAAGAGGAGAGATAGGGGAAACGGTGCGATGATGACGAGGGGTGGGAAAGTGAATGGCTTGCCGCGGAGGATGACCTGAGGGGGATTGTTGGATTGCAGAAGAACCCGAGGATGAGGATAACATTGGGTGACAGGGTGGACGGAGGCAAGGTCGGCTCGGACAGCAGACCTGAGCATAGCCCGGAGCCCAGACAAGACATAGCAGACATTGGTATTGGGGACATTGGGGACAACGATGGCCCAACCGGTGGCACTCAAAACATGCTTTGGAATACCGAGGATGATTGGGAGGAAGGACTAATCGACCACCAAGTCCAGCGAGCCATTCGTCGGTGTGGGCAAGGGACACTTCAACGGCTGGATCAAGAGGAGAGGAAGAGGTGCTAGGGGTTGGGTGAGAGGAGTATGGAGGTGATTGGACTTCCTCAGCGAGGGCGAGTTCTTGTGTATAGCATTCTATGTCTGCTAGGAATTCCCCAAAGTGGAGTTGGTACCCCATGGTGACAAGGGCCCCACGCAAGTGATCTCTGATGTGTCAGAGGATTCCCATGATGAGGGTAATGTGGGCATCGGGATTAGTGGAGTTATTCTGGACAATGAGATCAATGCATTCGGTTTCAATCAAGGCCTTATAAAGGGCGAGAAGGGGGGAGCCATAGTCAAGATGATTGGTAGCTGGAATAGCCAGTCGGGCGTCTGTGATATGGTGGAGAAGGACCTGCGCGTATGTGTCATCTGGTGTATCAGAGCGGAGATGATGAGACGCTGGGGGAAAAAGGACTGACAAAATTGGTGGGTGAGAACTAATAGGACAAGTTGAAAAAGGGTCCAGCGTATCTAATTTGGATCTCGCCACCCTCCAGGCATCATCGGGGTTCTCTCACCACCCTGTTTGTGCGGTCGTGGAGGTGGAATCATCCTGTACATCTGGATATTCATGAAGTTGGAGACGGATTTGATCATTGGTGGTAATGAAAGATGATGGCGACGAGGAAGTTTCCTCAATGAGTTCTGGAACAGGGAAGACTGACCAAACAACGTAGGTCATGCCTATGGTGAAGTAAAAGAGGGAGGAAGGACGAAGGGAATTAAAAGGTATGGTGAAAGGGACAGTAATCATAACGGCAGACATAGGCATGTTCAAACGGATGGGAACTTGGGACCTTGTAGTGAAAACGAAAGGTAAAGTGAGATAATTTTTCTTTGGGGACGAAGTGAAACATAAAAATTGAAAGGAAAGAAAAGGATGGGGGTTTTTTCAGAGTTTGTGATGTTTTTTATAGTCGGCTAGCAGTGATGCGGAATGTTTCAAGTTCTGCTCAGGAACCCGCAAGTCTTCTTCGGCTGTGTATCCTTTCCATCGGATCAGGAAAGAGCGGTGTGCTGTGGAACCCCTATGGCATCGGATCTCCTCAATTTCATATTCTTCTTGGCCTTCTATTAGATCTGGTGGTGGCTGTGGGAAATTCTGTCCATAAGTGTCATTTTCTTGATAAGGAGATAGGAGAGAAGCATGGAATATGGGATGAATCTTCCATATCGTGGGGAGATGTAGTTGATATGTGATTGGTAAGAGGACTTTCGTGATGGTGAATGGTCCTTCTTGCTTTGCAGAAAACTTGGGATTGGCTACAAGGCGTTTTAAGTTTCTCGCTTCCAACCATACTCGTTCGCCGAGTTTGAATGGAGTAAACCGTTGCTTTGATCTAGCTGCCATAGTTTGCCGAGCGAGTTCATGGGCGGTGAGAGCTTCATTTCGTGCAGCCATGAGAGTTGACAATCATTGATTGACTGCCGGAAGGTTTGATGATGGGAGAACTGAAGGTAGGGCTTGGGGTTCGAAGCCCATCATGAGAAAGAACGGTGATTTCCCTGTGACCAAATGGGGGCAGTGATTGTGTACAAATTCAGCCATTGCGATGTGATTGGCCCACGTTGTTGGTTCGTTCCCACAGAAAATCTGTAAAAAGGTTTCTACTTCCTGGTTCACACGTTCTGTTTCTCCGTCGGTCTGAGGATGGTAGGCAGTGGAGATAGCGAGTTGGTAACCGAGAAGTCTCCCCAACTCCCTAGCAAAGGAAGAGGCAAATTGGGGACCTCGATTGGAGATAACCTTCTCATAGAGGCCAAATCGGGTAAAGACGTGAGTAAAAAATAGTGAGGCGATGCCTTCGGCCGTGACGGTGATTGTAGTGGGGCAGAGAATTACCCCCTTCATAAGCCCGTGGTTGACCATGACCAGGAGAGCATCAAAGCTGTCGGAGGAAGGGAGATCAGTGATGAGATCACAAGAGACCTGTTGGAAAGGATGGGTGCAAGTGGAAGGGATAGGAATGAGCGGAGGATGGACAGGGTGAGTGTTAGATTTATTGCGTTGACAGATGGCGCAACCAGCAATGTAGTGGTGGATATACTGGGCTAGGCCAGGCCACCAGTATTGAACAGCGACCAGCTGACAAGTTTTGAGGTATCCCGGGTGTCCTGCCGTTTCATGATCGTGGCACCCAGACACAATGGAACACCGGAGAGCGTCGTCACACGGGATATATAGGCGACCCTGATAATAGAGTTTGCCGTCCGTATAGGACCAATCAGAAGGAACACAGACGGCCAAAGAGCCGGAGAGAGGCCGGGGATGAAGCCAGTCGAGAACGATTGGGTCGGAGGTGAAGGCTTTGCGAATTTGGTGATCGAGGGCAGTATCAATAAGATTGACGAACAAAGAGTCAGGGAGTAGAGTGACATCAGCATTGTCAGAGGGAGAGTCAGCAGGAATATGATCAGAGCGTTGAGAGACAGCGTCGGGGCCAGCAAGTAATTTACTAGGGATGTGGTCGATGCGAAGGTCGAAATCCTGGAGATCCAACAGCCAGCGAGCCTAACGGCGATTCAACAACTGAGCCTGGTGGAAATAAGTCAGATTTTTATGGTCAATAAAGACCTGAACTGGTAAGAAGGAGCTGATGAGGTAGTGGTGCCAGGCACGTAAGCCGCAAAGGACTGCCAGAAGTTCCCAGTCGTGGATATCATAATTTCATTCAGCGGGTGCAAAAGATTGAAAAAGATAAGAACAGGGATGCCATTCCCCGTTAGTGTTGGATTGCAAAAGAATACCACCAGTCACCCATTTGGAGGCATCAGTGGCAATAGCAAAGGGTTTAGTCGGATCAGGAAGTTGGAGGGCGGGTTTAGACAGAAATTGCTCTTTGAGTAAGTCAAAGGTGAATTGGCAGACTGGAGTCCATGCCCATGGGATGGTCTTCTTGGTGAGATCGAGAAGTGGATGGGCAATAGTCGAGTAATCTTGGATGAAGCGATGATAGAAATTAGCGAATCCAAGGAACGAACGGACTTCTTTAAGGTTAGTAAGTGCTTTCCAAGCAGAAATACCGTCCAACTTGACCGGGTCCATTGCCAATTGACCAGGTTTGACAACCATTCCTAGGTATTTGACCTCGGACATGTCAAAGACGCATTTTTCTAATTTTAGATGCAAGTCCAAGTCGGTCATGCGTTAGAGGACTCGTTTGGTGTTTCGTTCATGGGTGTCTTTATCAGGGGAGTAGATTAGTAGGTCATCCATGTAAATGACCAACCATCCTTCCGCAATCATGTCACAGAATGAGTTGTTCGTAAAACGCTGAAAGGTAGCAGGAGAGTTAGTCATGCCAAAGAACATAACCATCGGTTCAAACAATCCTCTATGTGTGATAAATGCTGCCTTCCATTGATCGCCGTCTTTGATGCGAACGTTGTTATACCCCCATCGTACGTCAAACTTGGTAAAGTGTTTCGCCGTCTTCAGTTTGTCAATTAGATCGGTGATGAGTGGTAGGGGGTATACATCACGGACGGTATGGTTGTTTAGGTAGCGATAATCTTGGCAGGGACGGAGTTTGCCATCCTTCTTTTTGACAAAGAAGAACAGCGAGGCCTGTGGGGAGTTCGAGGGGCGGATCTTGCTGGATTTGATATGTTCATCAATAAAATCATTGGCTATGTTGGTTTCATCAGTGGATAATGGATAGAGTTTTCCAATTTTAAGAGTAAAGGAATCCTTCAGGTTGATTGCATAATCGTATGGCCGGACTGGTGGTAAAGTTCCAGCTGCGACCTCAGAAAATACCTGTTGATAATCTTGATATGCTGTTGGGAGAGTCACTTTCGGTTTGTTGACTAGGTTTTGTATGGCTAGATCTGTTGACGTAGTATAGGCTTTTACCATAGCTGGAGATATGCATCGCAGGGTCAGGTAACGTTTATCGCCTTTGATGACGTGATTGATACAATAGGATGTTACTACTTTCTTGGTAAAGTCCTCTGGTCGGAGGAAGTCTGTATTGCTAGTTTCGAGATAGTTGTAAAGTCGCTTATCAAATTCGTGGGTTATTGAGGCATGGCATACTGGGTGAGGTTCGATTTTGTAGTATCCAGGGGCTTGTTGAGTTTTCTGGGTATGATTCTTGATCTCAGTGGCGAGGTCGTTTGATCAATCGGTTTTTTGCCTGAGATGTAGTTGATTTCTTTGCCAATCTATAACAGGATCTTCCTGTTGGAGCCATGGGAATCCTAGAATGATGCAGTCATTTCCACATCCCATAACGTGAAAAAGAACCTTGGTAGTAACATGTCCAATTGTAATGTAAAGATCGGCAGTGAAATGGATTGTTCCTTTGGTGTTCAGGGAGCCATTGACATTTTTGACAGGGATCGGGGTTGGTAATCTGGTGCAGGGGATCTGATTCTTTCGAACGAATCCCCAATCAAGACAATTGATATGCGCTCCTAAGTCTACGAGGGCAGTAGTGGCGACAGTTTTCTTGGTACTCGTGGGGATTGATAACGTGATGGTTATGAATAATGATTTCTTGGATTTAAATTGTATAGGCGAGTACCTAGTGTGGGGAGGAGAGGCTGACGTTGTTATAGACTCCCCTTTTAAAAAAACTGGACTTTGTTGACGAGGATTTCATCATTTTCATTGTCACATTTCATCAAGTCCTGGATTTCTCCTGTCTCTTCTTCATCAGTTCTTTTCACAACTACATCAACATCTTCTTGCTTCTTTTTCTTCCAAGTAGCTTTGATGTTGATGAAACGGGTTTTGCATTTGTTGGCCGAGTGACCAGGGAGGCAACACTTGAAACAGAGTCCTCGTTCTTGACATTCTTTGCAGGATTCAGGTGTGAGCTTGGGTGGTCTGGTGATCGCAGCTGCGTCAACTTCCATGGCATTTGGGTCCTTGTGGGGGAAAGAGAAAGGACATGAGGTAGTAGTAGAGGCATTAGAGGTAAGTGCTTTGATCTCCCTAACCCTTTCCCAAGCAGCGCTGAATTATGCAGCTTTCTTGTACCATTTATCAATAGAATCTGGTACTGGGTCCATGGTCATGATGCACATCATCAGGTTTGAGGGAATCTCCACGGAATAATAGCCAATCGAGACATTATCGTCAGTGATGCTGGCACGAGCAGCGTTGGTCTGGAACTCGGTGGTGTAGAGACTGAGAGAAGGGGTGAACACTCCTTTACTCATGGTCATCTTCTTGGTAGAAAGCCATCCGATAGCTTGATTGAGGACGTCGTGGTGTTTAAATTTTCTATTGAGCCTGGATGTGAAAGAAGCCCAGGTACCCATGTTGAGGGTGCTGTGGTTTTGTATGCATAACACAGAAGGTCGATGCCCAGCTTTTGGCCGATCCTTTGTTCATATATGAAAGGGCGAATGCGATTTGCTTAGCGTCAGTATTATAGATCTCCGAGTTAGTGCTGAGGTAGAACACAACGTTGTTGAACCATCCTGGGTATTCGGAATAAGTTCCATCGAACTCCTGAGGGGTGTTGAGTCGTAGTTCTATGGGTCGATGAGTCATATCAGGTGGCAGTATAGCAGCGAGGGGTCGAGGTGGAGGTTGAACGGGCGTTATAGGCGAAGTTTCTTTGTTGTCTTCATCTTGGTCAGAGGTCTCTGGAGAGAGTTCTTCGTTGTCAGACAAGTCTGGGATAACTGGAGGTGGTTGTCGAGGGGTTGTTCTTGACATTCTGGGAGTACTAGTGTTACGTGTGGGCTTGGGTAAGCTCGCACGTAGCCCTGGTGAGGTTTAGGACAAGGGAGTCCTTGGCCGATGCCGTCGATGGTGTACGCAGGGACGTAGGCTGCACACAGGTAGTGCCAGCCAAAGAAGTTGTATACCGGGTCGAGCACGGAATCAGCAAAGGAAGCTGGGATTTGCAAGGAGTACAAGGACTAGGGATAGATCTAGGGAACTAGGTGGGAACCTAGGAACTAGAGTCTAAGGGGAAGTCCAGGGAGATCAAGAATAGAGAACATGGTACGTGCTACTAAGGTTTATATAGCGTAGGGTAAGGGGCACAGACCATGTCAAGAAAGGAAAGAGAACAGCACCAGTCAAGGGCTGTGTGGAATGAGAACAGCACCGGTCATGGGCTGTGCGAAGGAAGGTCATAGAATGTGAAGGAAATGGAGAGAAGAGACTAAAGAAGGAAAGCACAGGAAGTAGGCTGTGCGAGAAGAGAAGCCAAGGCTATGCGTGTGGGAGCATAGGGCTAAGGGTATTCTA